>JANHMN010000015.1:68769243-68780015 GCA_030674055.1 Rhabdomys pumilio
CCTGGGTGACACACAATACAGGAGGGGAACACAGAGGTCACCTGGGTTGAAGTTTAGGTGATGCCATGTGAAAGGCTAGAATTTGGATGGTGCAGAGAGGAGAGGGTGTCTGCTGAAAACCCAGAAACCTTTTCCCTACTATGATCTATCTGGAAAGGATATGGGCTGGTAACTAGGAAGCTCTCCCTGTCCCTAGGAGGTTAGTGGTTGAATGGAGTAACTTCTAAGGTATTTTCTGGCTCTGGGTATGATCTAGAAATGCCTTCCCCCATTTTAGAGAGAAATCAGAAGCCATCCAATCAGTGCCCAGGGAAGTCCTCCAAGGAAGCCTCCTTATCCCAATGGAATATTCCTTCTGGTTAATACCAGGAACTTTTTATTGTCCAAAATGCCTTTCTTATCTCAGACAGCCAAACACACTTGAACACCTAGAACCAGATCGCAGACCATGGAGACACATGCAATTGTACCCACTGGTGTTTGTTTGTAAATAACAGTTTCCTAGAATTTATGAACTTGTTGTAACTTCCAAGAACTCAGGTCTTAGAAGAACAGTGAGCTTATTGTCCTTGTGGCTTACGTGGTATTGCTGGCACAGAAACATGTAACTATATAATCCTGCCTTGGGAGTATGTACACATTTATAAGGAAGGTACTCTCTACATATATCCTGAGATCGTCACCTTTTAGAGTCTGAATGCTAAATTGATGAAGCTCACATATGTAATAAAGAAATGTAAGGCTTACAGGAATACTTATGTACTCAGTAAGCATGCTCACTGAACCTTGGGTTGTCTGTCCTCTTTAATCATGGACTCTAGGTTTGACTCTTTCAGACGAACAATGTCTCCATGGTCCTCACATTCTAAGTATTGGCCTGATTCAGGAGTCCAAAACCAAAGGTAATAACAGAGCAGAAGGTGAGCTGTATGCATGCACAGCAAAGGTTCACGCACAGGCTGAGGCTGCAGCTCAAGACTGAGCCAGCTATTGTAGAGAAGTCACGGGCAAAAAGTTCTGCTCCAGGCAGCCAGTTCCAGACATCTAGCAGCACATGGCTATGAGTCTGAAAGTCATCTCTGTGGTTATATGTTCCGAGAAGAGGTCAGATTCTAGGTGGGGTCTGCTGACTTAATCAGAAAATAGGTCTGAAAGAACACTGCACTTCCTCTCAATTAACCAGGAAAAGGCTGTGTGGTGACCTCATAATTCATGATTCTCCTGCTCCAAACACCAGTTCATCCATCCCCTTACACTCCTGCCTGGGAAAGGCAGTTCACTGTAGGGCATAGGAAGAGGGCAGTTATGATGATAGATTCTCATGCCTCAGTTTCAGGTCTTGATGTACAAAATTTGAAACAACCTGTCCTGTTGGACCATCAGAAAGAAGCCAGGCTTGCTAACGGCCAGGTCTGGCCCCATCGTAAGCTCCTTTTCATCCCTGTGCAAGTAAAAGCAGACCACCAGTGTCTTTTGGCTGGAGATGGATCAGGAGGTTATAGCTTTTTCTTTGTATGGCTAAATAACCATTTCTTCACAGGCAGGATGGATGACCACAGATGAAATCCTCTGTAAGCCGTAGCCTGGCCACTGAATCATCTGGCTTGAAACGACAGGCTGTTATTAGAGCAAATCACATGGCGATGAAAGGAACCCAGAGAGGAAGCATTGCTCACCTTCCTCATAAAGCTTCTCATTTTCTTCCCTTAGACTCAACATATTTTTGAACAGTATAATTACTTCTCTTGACCCAGTTGAAACAGCTCCTTTTCTTGCAGTTGTTTTTTTAGCAGGACTTGAGTATAATAACCATATCTCTGGAGCCTTCCCGGATATCTCTGAAAGGAGAAAGAAGGAAATATGTAAGGAACTGGTTTAAAAGCATGGTTGCAAAAGCTTTTAAAAGGGTATTTAACTTCATTCTTCTGAATCACAGCATCTCTTGGAGTTTGAACTATTTCAGAAATTGACTTTTAAAATCTTTCTCTATGTCTCTCTCTCTCCCTCTCTCACTGTCTCACTCTGTCTCTCTCTCCACTGTTGGAGACTCGACCCAGGACTTTCTGCATCTTAGGCAAATGCTCTTCTACTGAGCTGTGCCTCTAACCCCTGAACTGCTTTTCTTGGAGATGGAATTCTACTAACCCAGTCCCACAGACAAGCACTTAGGAATCAGGATTCTGGTATGCTCATCCTACTTTCTTCTAGGAAAGATTAAAAAACAGCAATAGCCCTGAGAGCCCTTTTGGTTTTATGTATCCTGCAGGAAAACACATCAATCACACCATCTGTTGGCCTCATCTTTATATAGAAAGTACACTATTTGGAAGTAGGCTATCAATTTGTTGTTTAGGTTGGCCTCAAACCCTTACTCAATCAAACCCTGATTACAAAGCTGGCTTGCAGGTTCGTACCTGTGTGCCAGCTGGTCATAAGTTCTAAAGCCGGTTCTAGGAGATGAGGAAAGCTGTTTGGCAATTACAGAAGTTGGAAGCACAGACTCTCTCACACTATTAGGTCGTGAAAAGGTTGATGCTTCCTCTTTGGGTAAAGATGTATCCAGGCTATGGTTTCTGTGGGCACAGAAGAGTTCCTGAAGTGTCCATAGCCTTTCCTTTAATCCACATCCTCAGAACCCAATGTGTGAAGCTGGTAGAGAGATGTAGGCCCTGGCACAGGATAGATGGATGGGTTCATACCTGAACTTGAAAGGCATTAGGTAAAAACAAACAAGAAAACTCCTCTAAAACTGACTGCATCTCTCTTTGGTTCACACTTCAAGATGACACAATAGTGATGTCAGAAGGGGTCTGTACCATGTGTAGCTGCATGAATTATACCCAACATTTTCTCTAGGAAAAAGGCTAGTGAGCAGTTTTACATAAGCTGGGATGTACCTCAGTGGTAGCTAGAGCACTTGCCTAGCTCTGCATTCGATAGAGGAGAGTGTGGGAGCATGGATGAATGAATGAATGGATGGATGGGTGAATGGATGGATGGACATGTGGATGGATGGACAGATAGATGAATAGATGGACATATGGACAGATGAATGGATGGATTGATGGATAGATGGATGGATGAATGGATGGATAGATGAACAGATGGATAGATGGACATATGAATAGATGGATGAATAGATGGATGGGTGGGTGGATGGATGGACATATGGATAGATGAATGGATGGATGGATGGGTGGGTAGATAGATAGATGGACATGTGGAAAGATGGATGGATGATGAATGGATGATATATGGATGATAGATGGATTAATGATAGACAGATGAATAAATGAGTGAATATATAGCAGGTTCCTCAGCCACCAGAGACATTTTTAAAGCCAGTATCTCCTGTGCTGTGCCAGACTGGTATGAACCTATATTACTGTGTTTCTCATGCAGTTCACAGCAAGGGGAGCAGGAACTGACCTCATGAAACCAGAAAGATCTGAACATGCCTACTCCAGTTTAGACTTGCTGCTGCTCCTTGAGGACTGAGGAATAAACTATCTTCTGGTTGGGGACAGAGGAGCGGGGGTTGGGGGGGCTGGAACTAATGAAAGATTGTGAAGTTATCCTTTATCAGTTGTCTGTGTGGTGGCTGGAGAGGTGTTCAGCAGTTTGCTTAGGATGCAGCTTCCTTTTCTTCCCAGCATTCAGGAGCCTGCCAGGGGGGGTGGTGTGTCCAGGCCACCTGGGCAGCGATAACACACTCACTGTTAGTTGTCACCACGTGTTCTGACAGAAAGCACTTGATGTCTTTGGTCCTCTCTCCTTCCTCTGTTGCTTTGCTTTGCTTTTGGAACAGGATTTCATACAACATAGTCTCAGCCTGCCTGAAACCCAATGTATAACTCAAGCTGGACTTAAATGTGCCACAATGCTCCTGCCTCAGCCACCCAGGTACTGGGATTATATAGGTCTGAGCCACCACACCTGGCAGATTGGTTCCTTTTCATGTCCTCATCAATGGGCTTCTGTTTAGCCACTCCTGTTTTGCACTTTATGAGTCAAGATTTACTAATCTTTTTGTCTTAGTTTGTGTCTGCCCAGCATATTATTGACCCTAAAAAAGCCCCTCCTTGTGTTTGTTGTTGGTGTCATAAATTACTACTCAGAATATCAGTGAGGCTCTGCAAGTGCTCACCTCAGATGTGTCCAGCACACTCTCATAAACCAAGCATGGCAGCCGTGCCCCATTATCTTACTGACTTAATTTAGAATCTGCTGGGCAGCTGGAAGAAAGACATCAGCCTCCTCTGCTCGTCATCCAAACCTATGTCAAACAGGAACTCATGGCTCACTTCCCCAACCTTTTCCCTAAGTTCCTCCATAGCAGAGAGTGCTTAATAAAAATTGAGGTTTGAAATCTGAGGTCCTCCGTCCTCCATCCCCAGTTAAAGTACCACAGTCCTATAACTAGAATACTTGCAAAGAATTGAACTAAGCCACAAAACAAACCTGATTTTTTGCAGCTTAAACATGCCTTCTTAAAAAAAAAATTGAAGGCCACCAAGATAATTCAGTGGGTAAAATCTCCTGTCACACAAGCCTAGCCACCTAAGTTCTATCCCTTGCATCCACTGAGGAGGGAATAGGTTCAGTCCTAAGAGTTGTCTGCTGGCTCTTACATGCACAATAATAAAAATAAAATAAAATAAAATTTAAACAAAGATTAGGCTAGGTGTGGTTCAGACCTATGATGTAGCTAGCACTCAGGAAACTGAGGCAGGAAGACTGCTGTGAGTTCAAGGCCAGTCCAAGCTATCTAATGAGTTACAGGCTGGTATGGCGACGTGGCCTGCAATGAGATTCTTGTCTCAAAAACAAAAGATTCAATGTCCTATTTCTCATAACTGAGCTACATCTGTAAGCTTCATCTAAAGCTATGGAACAGCTAAGGAGTATAGCCCTCATAGCTCATAGATTAACATGAATGCCAAGGGATTGGTCTCCTGAATCAGATACTTGATTCATGAGATTAGATGAAAAAGGAAGGCCTGAGATAACACAGGAAAATGCCCAGGAAAATCTCCTTCCCCTGCCTGGGTCCAACTTGGCCATGATAGATTTACCCAGGGAGTTGGGACCCTGGATCCATCCCTTTTCTCTTCTTACTTTTAACCCCACCTTTGCTTCCCTGGTTATGCAACAAGCCCTTCACAGAATGACTCTTGAAAAAGATTTGGCTGAGAATTTAAAGGCATAGTTGGCTTTAGTGATCTAGTCTTGCCTCATTGTCTATGTATGCACAGTGTTCTGAGCTTTCCACTCCCTCACATCTCTGATTCACATGAGGTCTCCTCTGGCATTCCTTAGTTCTGGTTCTCACTTTGTCTTATAAGTGGATTTTCCATTTTCCACCTGAGTGTTGTGATACATGCACTTGGGAGGTGTTCATGGAAGGAACAAGAGTTCAAATCCATCATTCTCTATATGGTGAGTTCAAGGATAGCCTGTGGTATACGGGACGTGCCTAAAACAAATAGAAATTTCTTCTTCATATTTTATCTTTTCTGCAAAACTACTATGTAATAGGTGTTTTGTAAATATTTGTTAAAATTCAAATGGAGGGCTGGATAGATGACCTGGTGGTTAAACACATGGGCTGCTCTTCCAGAGAACCTGGGTTCAATTCCCAACAGCCACATGACAGTTTCAACTGTCTGTAGCTCCAGTTCCATGGAATCCAACACACTCATACAGACATGCATGCAGACAAAACACTAGTGCACATAAAATAAAAATAAATGAACTATTTCAAAACAATTCAAGTGAAAATTCGTGTTAGTTTTAATTGTTAACTTGACCTGGAAGGGAGTCTCAGAGAGGAAATGTCTAGATTACGTTGGTTTTAGAGCATTCCTGGGAAGAATTTTTTTAAATTGGGCTAAATAAAGAGGGAAGACCTGTACGTGGGTGTCATGATTTCATAGGCGGAGCCTTGGACTGAATTAAAAATAAAGAATGAGCTAAGCACCAGCATGCATCCCTCCACTGTCCCTGATCATGGCTGCTGAGCACCAACACGAATCCCTCCGCTGTCTCCGTCCCTGATCGTGGATGTGCTATAAACACCTCCTTCAAGTTCCTGCCTCTGTGTCTTCCATGCTATGATGGACCGTAACCTGGAACTGTGAGCTGAAACAAGCCACATATCAGTGAGCACACCTGTGATCTCAGTAGTCAAATGCTGAGATGGGAGATAGAGAATTTTCTGGAAGCCTGGGTTTTTGTTAACCGGAATGTGCAATGATGACTAAGAAGCCTAAGATGACCTGGGAGGTGGAAGGCAAGGACTGACAAGAGGTTGTCTTTTGACCTCCACACATCATGACGTGTGCAGACACCCACTGCACATAGTCTTTATTTAAAGCTACGACTGACATCAGAGCCACACGAGTCTTACTCACATACATAAAAAAATCTATAGAAGATAGAGCTGATTTCAATTTTATTTATTTATTTGTTTGTTTATTTATTTATTTATTTATTGAGACAAGGTCTTGCTGTATAGCCAAGCTGCTCTGGAATTCTTGGTAATCTTTCCTCGGCCTCCCGAGTGCAGGGATCACAGGGTGCCTCGGGATCATAATGCATATCCAGGAGTGGCGTGTTTCTTTTCTGAAGCATTGCGTCCTGGTATATACTTCCTGAAGAGACTCAGTGCCAGTTTGTCCCATTCCTGCGGATGTTACGATTTTCTGATGCTTCATCGCTGACAAGCAGAGAAAGAAACACAGAAACAAAGAATGACTAAGTATCAGGAACCAGCTAGGTAAGAGGATTTCTTTTTTTCTGCAGATGTTTTTGTGGGGGTGTAGAGGGGTGTGGGTGTGGAGTGAAATGCTACTTTCTAACAGTCCTTTTGTGTATATGTTACAAATTTCAACTAGTTTAGAGAAATTGAGCCTGTGTAGCACTGTGGCAAATGAATCTAGGGAAAGAAGATCCTACAGTGGTTCCTAGTTAGGTCCAGACAGGTCAGCTTGGAGAAACAGACAAAGGACCAATAGGCTCCCCAACGCTCACAGAAAGGGAGATGGTGTGCTCCATCCAAGCACTTTCCAAGCCTGTAGACCTACCCAAAGATCTATCAGACCTTCCTGGAAGCCATTCCCCAGTTTCCATCCTGCAGTCTATCTGGACAAATTGTTACTTTTGATGTTACTTCACACAAGCATGGCTAAATGAATGGGAAAAGAAGAAAACCACATCTTTGAACTCTTGCTACAAACTGCTCATTTTAATGACAGATAGCTGAAGGGCGGTCCAGCAAGTCAACAGAAAGTGCCGTCAGAATAGAAATCAAAATCTGGCAAGGGTGAGGGGCATTGTCACTCAGAAATTCTTTCTCAGATAGAGACTTACCTACTCTTTTGAATGTTTTGTTAATGTCATACTGGGACTTGCCACATGGAAGTGTGATAGGTCTCTCCATCGAAGGCTCTAATTACAATTCTATGGAAAAAATAAATCTGAATTTAAATGCTGCTATTTAACCATCCAAACTATTCCAAAGGCTAATCAAGAAGACTCGCTGGTGAATGGTGTTCTACAATGAATGAACTTCTCATGAACTGCCAATGAAACATATGCATATTTGCCTTTGTATTGAGCAGCTTATTGCACTATTTAATAGTGTAGCACATTGCTGTGTTTCTGCAGAAGAATACAAGAAGGTATTGGAGCAAAGGGATGATTTTCACTAACTACCAAATCTTTTTGGTATAAAATATAGATGTGTGTGCATGCATACATGAGTGTGTATAGGTGTGCATGTCCACGAATGCATCTGTGGAGGCCAGAGGCCAATGACTATCTTCCTCTATCATTGTGTAATATATTTTCTGAGACAGGCTCCTCACTGGACAGGAGCTCGCTGATTGGCTAGACTGGCTGGCAAAGAGCCCTAAGATTCCTCTTGTCTCTATCTCCTGATGCTGGGATTTCCAGCACATATCACCGCAGCCAGCTTTTATGTAGGTGTTTCGGTTCTGAACTCAGGTATTCATGCTGTGAAGAAAGCACTGTGCCCAGAGAATGCTCCCCCATTCCCTCTCCAAGTGCCTAATTTTGATCATTTGCTCACAAACAGTAATGCCATATTCTGCACATAACATTTTCAGGGAGATAAAGAGAGATATTATGTTGATGTCGAGAGAGAGCATGACCGAAGACCCTGGCAATGGTGATGGAGAAGTAACAGCATTTGTAGGAGATATTTATAGCCAACCCAGAGCCATTTAAGATGCTTTTGTGTGTAAGTGAAGCTGACCAAATTAAAGAGCTTGTTCACTGTTCCTTACACTAACCCTCAGAATCATCTGAACTGTCATTTTCCCACTTAGCCACTAGGTGGCCTTTAATTCTTTAATTCTTGCACAGAGGCACAAGTCTGTTGGGGCTGTGGATGGTCTGTCCTGGGCACCTCAGGTGGTGCATCAAAAATCAATTCTACCATAAATATTCTTTGCTCTGCCAGGAACGACCCATTTCAGAGCCCATCTGGTCCTCCTCGCTCCGCTGTCATGCCTGCCAGATGGACAGACTTTCCTATGGGAATTTAAACAACCATTTGCACAAACCTAATGAGTGTTGCATATAAACTCTATTGCTCAGGTTCATTTCTTGCCTCCAATAAGCTCTTTGAGTAGATTATAAAACTATGATACGTCTAACACTTAATGTTCTTGTTGTAATAGAATGTTAAATCTCGTGTTAGAATCACTATGGTCTGTATAGCTTTATTTTAGAAAAGAATGTTTAATGTATTTCATGTTATGCTGTAACTATAAAGAACATTGATAAGAACATTGCATTTCAAAGGAAAATTAGAGGGCCAAAGAATGATTTCATAGTTCCTGTTATATATTCCTGTTATAAAAATGCTTTTTGATTGACACCTTTGCCTGGAACCTCTAAATCTTGATTGAATAAGTTGTTAGGGGTTGGCCAGATGGCTTAGCTGGCAAAGGCACCACCGCCAAGCCTGATGACCTGAATTCATTTCCCGGGAGCCACAAGATGGATGGGGAGAACTGACTCTTCCTGCAAGTTGTCCTCTGACCACGCCTGAGCCGTGGCACTTGCCCACACACTAAAATGTAATAATAAAGATGTTGTTGGTGTGGGATCTCCTGCCTTGCAAAGTGTTCCTCAAGCCAACACTTTTTTCTTTTCATTTTAAATTGATTTTATTTTTTGGTTGGCATAGTGAGTATCACTGTGACTCTTTCCTTATGTCCACAGCCCTATGTTTTGCTGATCTCCACCCCCATTGCAGTCTTCTATTTCTTTCCTCCTGCTTACTTTTCCCTGAAAAATGATTCTGTGCATGAATTTACTCTTCCCAAGAGGCAGATTGTATTTTCAGATTATATTTTAATGTGTTCCTGTAGAAATACAAACCTGCAAAGAGTTTATTCCTTCTCAGTTATTGAGGAGGGAATGGCACATCTTCAAAGGGACTGCAAACCCGCAGCCTCTTTCTCTTTCGCCTGCATCCTGGCTATGAGGTGAGCAGCTTTCTCTACCACAGTTTGCCCACCATGATGTACTTATCTCTCTACTGGTCCAAAAGCAGCACAGCCTATCAGTAATGGAAACCTCCAGACTTGAAAGCCAAGTTTCCCTTCTTTCTTCTATGGTTATCTAGCTATTTACTGATGGAAAGCTGGCTCACACCATGTACCGGCAAAGATCTGAGCAGTTTTTATTACATTGCTAAGTTATATTTTTCACCCTTATTTCTTTAATTTTCAAAATATTTACTTAAACTTTAAGTTGTATTTTTCTTTTGCAGCAGCTATTTTAAAAGTAAATCATTATTTCAAAGTACATAGTGAGGTTTAAGTTTAAAAGAGTAAAAATGAAAAGTAAGTTAACTCCCTATGTTGGCCTCCCAGTTTCCTCTCTTTAAGGTAACCACAGGGTAACCAGCCACATCCTGACTGGATCTGAGGTCCACTCCATGGCAAGAATTCCCAGCTGATACTCTAAATCCTGTCAACGGCCTGTGCTTGGGGAAGCCACCATCCCTAGTGGGAAACTGTTGGTGGTATATTGCTAAAAGGACACAATGTACCTGTCGAATTACCCTCCGAGTGTTGATATTTGAGCTCATAGGTTGGAGCTGCTGACAGGCTTGGTCTCAAAGTTTCTTTCTGTAGTGGACAGAGGTATGTGCAAGGCTGATTGAGCCTCAACCAAAGCCCTGAGATTAAATAACTGTAGAATGATCAGCGGCAAAAAGGACCCTGACAAGATTCAGAGAAGAGGAAGTGGGAAGAATGGAAGATCAGGAGGAAGGAAAGAAGGAGGGAGGGAGAGAAGGAAGGAAGGAAGGAAGGAAGGGTTGCAGTGTTGTATGGTGGTGATGCTGCTCTCTGGCATGACATAGCTATTGTCACCATTCCATCATGGAAGAGGGAGAGATTCATGAAGCCCTGCCTTTCCCTGAGGAGTTATAGGCAGTTAATAGTTGTTGGAGGAGAGAAAGAAATGGTTTTTTTGGTGGTGTAACCACTGGGAAGTTGCCAGAACTGGCTCTGGACTCAGGAGATCAGGTAGTCTCCCCATGTTGGAGGACCCCAGGGACTTGCCTGCCAGTTTATCCAGCCTAACCAGTGAGCACTAGGCCATGGAGAGAGATCAGAGGGCTGAGTGAGGATAACACTCAGTGTTGGCTGCTGCCCTCCCCACAAGAGCACACACATCTGTACATACACACATCTGTACACACACATCTGTACACACACAACTGTACACAC
>JANHMN010000015.1:68780025-68797190 GCA_030674055.1 Rhabdomys pumilio
CTGTACACACACAACTGTACACACATCTGTACACACACATCTGTACAATCTGTACACACACAACTGTACACACACAACTGTACACGCACATCTGTACACGCACATCTGTACACACACATCTGTACACACATCTGTACACACACATCTGTACACACACATCTGTACACACATCTGTACACAAACACACATCTGTACAATCTGTACACACACATCTGTACATACACTCACATCTGTACACACACTCACATCTGTACACACACATATGCACATACTTCACATAAATGCATGTGCATATACAGAACAAAATAAAGTGTCACTGGTCTCTGAAGCCTCTTCACTTTTGATTCTTCTGATCCTTCCTGCCCAACGAGAACAACCATAACCCAAACCTCCAAGGCTTGGATTAGGTCTGCCCAGTTTGACTTTACTTGCAGTGTTATGTAAGGTATGTGGCTGGAGTCTTGCTCATTCTTATGTTCTAGCTTTTCTCCTTTATTCTGTCATTGCTGGGAGTTTGGGTTCTTTCCAGTTTTTGACTATAAATAGTATAGCTGGAAATATTCTTGTGCATGGCTTTTGTGAATATATATTTGCATTGCTATTGTGCACATACCATGTGGGTTGCTCCATTGTTGGACAGGTAGATGCTCAGATTTGGAAGAAGTTGCCAGTTTCCAAGGTCATTGTTGGCAACAAATACCCATGTTTCTTTTAAGTGATGCTCACAGTGCTCTGAACCTGCTGCTTGAGTCTAAATGCTCTGCAGGAGACTTTAGAACAATTTCCAGATAAGAATCACTTCAGCACTGCTCTCAGGCTTAGAACTTTAGTATCTTGCTCAGTTTCCCACATTCTGTTAAATTGGTTTATCACTAGTAGAGGACTCTCCATTTAAGACAGAATATTGAGTCTACTAAGAAGTTTAAGCTGGAAAAAAAAAGTTTAACTTGGAAGGGGGTGGCATTGGCTGGTGAGATGGCTCAGTCAATAAAGTGCTTGTTGTGGAAGCCCAAGACCTGAGCTTGATGTTCAGGTTCCATATAACAAATGAGCAAGCAAGCCAGATGGTACATGCTTGCATTGCCAGTGCTGTCAGTTACAGATGGGTAGATTCTTGAGGCTTAGTAGACAGCCAGCCTATTATAACCAACAAGCTTCAGGCCATAGATCTTGTCTCAAAAATATTACTCCTTAAGAGCAATACTTGAGTTTGATCTCTGGCCTCCAAATGCACTCACATCATAAATATGCACTTACATGGGAACACACACACACACACACACACACACACGCATCCAAACACAATTTCTCTTTTTGTGAGTTTGGTGAAGACTAGCTACATGCAATCCCATGTAGCCAGTTACACAGACAAAAAAGTAAAAAGACTCTGATTTTTCAACAAAAAGACTACTTGCTATGTATCTTAGTTGGGGTTTCTATTGCTGGGAGGAGACACTATGACCACAGGAACTCTTATAGAGGAAAACATTTAACTGGAGCTGGCTTACAGTTCAGAAGTTTAGTCTATTATTACCATGGTGGGAAGCATGGTGGCACACAGGCATGGTACTGGAGAAATAGCTGAGCGTTCTACATCTGAAATTAGCAGAAAAAGAGAGACCAGGCTTGGCTTAAGCATCTGAAATATCAAAGCCTATCTCCCAGTGACAATTTCCTTCACAAGGCCACACTTCCTAATAGTGTCACTCCTTATGGGCATATGGGGGGTCATTGGCATTAAAAGTACCACACTATGACAGGACCTAGCAAAGATGAGGTCCCCAAGGTAGAGAGAAAGATTATCAACCCCACTTTCTCAGTCGTGAAAAGCCTTCCATAGTGACATCAGCATTGACCTCCAGACCCATAGGCTGGAAAACATCCATGGAGCTGAGTGTGCTGGTGGGAAGAGGTCTCTGAGATTCACAGTTTCTGGCCTACTACATAGAAACCTTTATTTTGTAGATCAGTGTTGCTGTTACGCGGGACTGGAAGGCAGCCATTAAAATGGGCTTCTCCTTTTACCGTTACTCGTTAGACAAAGCATCTTCTTCTTTAAGGGCTCTTTAAAAACGAGCATAAAACATGTATCACTTATATGAATATTATATTTCATTGGTGTATAGTGTTTATACTTGCAACTGACGTCTACTAAGAGGAAGCTCTAGATAACCCTCTGGTTTGATTGGTTGTGAGAAAGCTTACAATTTAGCATTAAAAGCAGTGTGTGTAGCTGGTCTGTGTAGAGATTAGAGAGTATCTTGTTTGATGACAATGGTGAAGGTAGGAACCAGGAGATACCTTGAGCAGATGATACTCAAGCATGACACCAAGCAGAAAGTCCATTGTCCACATTTTTTCCTGAAGATGATACGATTCCTTCAAAGGCATATCCAGTCTGCGCCAATAAGGTCATTATGGAAGCTATGTAGTAATGAGCACTGTTTCCATATTTCCAGTTGCTTTCAGAGTTCCCTCAAGCCAGTATGACTCATTGTAATCAGTATGAATTGCAATCACCTTCTCAGGAGGGACAGACCCCACATTTACAGGTCCTCAGTCTTTGTGTTTCTCCTCAGTTCTTCCCAAGGCTACTGTCAGAAAGAGGAAGGAGAGTGCAATATTCAGGCATAGGAAACAGGGATCCAGCCAAGAATGGACTTCGCCACATCCTCGTTGAGCTATGGGACACTAGACCGTGTGACTAGGGTAAGCAGACTTGCCTCATAGAGGAAGCAAAATTGTGACTTGTCAGGGGCAGCCTTGCTTATACAGTGAAGGCCTAAAATCAGCAATAGGCCTAAGTCAGCCTGCTAACACAAAGTCTTGGTCTCTGTGGAGAAACACTGAAGCAGATAGCTATAAGATACTGTAAACAGGAAGCTTTGGTGGAAATTTACCAACCTGGATAAGAACTAATAGTCACAGACCTTGTGGATAGGAAGCCTTGGTACATAGTACCAACTTAGATAAGGACAAGTGAATCACAGGCAGAGTCATGGCAACCTGTTCCCTGAACCTTCACCCAGGTGACACTCTGTTCTGGAAGATATCTGTACTCCCCCTGAACACCTACACTCCTGTGTCATCCCCTTCCTCACATCCTGCCTTTTTGTGTTTATAACCCCTGTGTGAAAAAGTAAAAATTACGGTTTGATCAGCCTATAGACAAGCCGTCTTTCTTTGTGTTCACCTGTTCCACCATTCTCTCTTTCAGGTGATCTCCCTGGATCCTGTTCAAAGCCCTGCTGGACGGGGCAATGGCCAGGAAGCAAACAGCAAACGGATGTACAACAGGTCCCAGTGCAGAGCTGGGAATGGGACAGGAGCCTGGTCCAGACGCCAGGGGTCTTCAAGCCTGAGATGCAGAAAACCTGGAAAAGTTGTCCCTGAGCAGCCCAAGCTCTGCAAGGTGCTGCATTTATCTGCGTGGGTCGTGGCTGAGGCTGCAGCTGATAGCTGGAGCTCCCACATCTGGGGCCTGATGCAGAGAAGACAATGATGATAAAGCAGGGAGAAGAAAGAAAATATGCATATTCTGTCAGCTAGGTACTACCTTCATTGCAGATAGCAGAAAAAAATTGTAAATGACCATATACTTAAAAATTGTTTCTAAATAAGGCCTCTAAATAAGGCCTTTACAGACTAACACACATGTGATTTCTAATCATCCTAATTGGTAAAGGGCCTTTTTTGAGGGGTTGTCACCGATGAAACCCAGTGGGTTACATATTTAGTGCCTCAGAGTGGCCTTTGAGTTAAGGACCTAGGCCAGCCTTTGAGACTTTAAAACATTTGCTTGAGATTTTGTTTTTATTTGTTTGTTTGCCTAGATGTCTGTGTGTGTCCCACATGCATGTAGTACCTGCAGAGGTTAGAAGAGGGTGCAGATCCCCTAGAACTGGAGTAATAGAGCCACTATGTGGGTGCTGGGAATTGAACTTGAGTCCTCTGGAAGAGTAGCCAGTGCTTTTAACCACTGAGCCACCTCTTCAGGCCCAGGCCTTTGAATTTTCTGGATTAAGGCATGAATTGTGTTCACATCTGGTGATAGATTCATGCCTGCTGTGCTGACCATAGACTCAAGTATTACAAAAATTTCAGAAGAATAATTTACAGAAAATGTTTCTTGGAGATATACTGCCATCATTTCTAGCATGAAGGTTGATTGGTCCAACCATTCCTTCCCTAAACACAGAACCCTGATGGAGAAGGCACCATGACGGGGAGGGTAGATGTCACCCGAGTTCCTATAAAGCCTGATGAAGACTCCTTTCTCATCAGAAGATGATTCTCCAGTGGCTGCCCTGCCCGTTGATCTTAAGAAAAGCTGTTGGATGTTGGACAGTGCTACAGGATATGGCTACTTTTGCCTCCTTGCACCAATCTCCCAACCCAGGACAGACCTCTGACACTTGCATCCCTTTTTTGCCAAACCGAAACACTTCCTTTTAAAGGGAAGAAGGCAGGAAGGACACACACACACACACACACACACACACACACACACACACACACACACGACCCAGAAAGCTCAGGAAACTTTCCAGAAGCCTCCTCCCATGAGCCTGTAGAAGCACAGGACAGTGGCAGGGAGAGGGATCTATGGCAGGCAGCATTAGTGCCTGCAAGGTGTGCAGGAAGGTCCAGGGATGCAGCTTGTGGTGACTGCCTGGTGATGCAGCACCTTTAAGTCACCCATGCTCCTGGGGGTAATCCCTGTAATCTCAGTGATCCGCCTAGACTTGGGAGGAATTATTTCTTCAGTCTGTCACATGCCCTAGCACAGGTGAACAAAGATTTGTTCCTGTCTTCCCAGGAAAAGTCACATAACAGGCACATTCTTCCCTTCCATGGCTTTACCATCACTGATAAATGTCACAATCAAGGGTGATTTCTGTTAGCCTGGCAGATGACAAGGTCAAAATGTTCAGGATTTGAGGAGCAGATCACTGTCTCAGCTGCTTCTAATGATCAGTTCAAGAGTCTGAGGAGGACTTTTGCTTTGAGTTTTTTTCAAGTTGACTAGTCAGTTACTTACGTTGGGAAATCAATTAGATCCCTCTGCTCCATGGCCCCACCTGTTACCCGCAGCTCCTGTAAAACAGGGGAAGTTACATGGATGAAATCTTCTAGAGTTGTAGACTCCTACAGCACACCACATGTTCCATTCTGCCATTTTTCTCAATTTCTCTTTTCACAGAAGGAACAATGGACTGGGCCAGGATATTCCCTTGGTCACGGCTTCCAATGCCAATCATTAGCTGCTAGCTTCAGAAACTTCTTTCTCATCACACCAGGTTCAGGTTGTGTGTACGTGTGCATGTTTGTATGTATGTATGTATGTATGTATGTATGTATGTGTGTGTGCATGCACATGTGTGTGTGTATGTGTATGTGTGTGTGTGAGAGAGAGAGAGAGAGAGAGAGAGAGAGTGGATGTGCGTGCATGTGTGTGTGCCTGTGTGTACATGTGTGTGCACATGCATGCATGAGTGTGTGTATGCTTGTGTGTGTGTTTTCTTACAAAACTTTACATAAGCCACACAGTGGGGATCTCGTTTCAGATCCTCACAAGCACCAGAGACTGAGCCTGTGACTTGAGGACAGTGAGGCAGACGGTCTTTCAAGTGGAAATCCCAGAGGGTGGAAGCAGACACCATTCAGGGCAAAGGAAGCCTTCAGGGTTGTTGTTAGGTTGGCACAAGGGTGAGGACCAGACAGGATGAGTCATCTTAGGAAACATATTACCTGGGTGGAGCTGGGTGGCAGCGTCACACTGCACGCTCTAATTTTATAATTACCTTGGTATTGATTCATAAGGGTTGCAGCAAACCTCATGGCTGTTCTTCCTGTAAACAAGGATGGAACCCCCTGTTATCATGAGAGTAGGAGAATAGGGCTGTTGATCCCAAGGGAAGAATGCTGCCCTGGGCTCTGATGCTCATTGTTCTTCAGCTGTGAGCCCCCAAGTAGGTCAGGATTAAACAGTAAGGAACAGTGGGGTTTGGAGTTAATCAGACTGGGTTTTAATTACAGCTCCTCCATTTTCCATTTACTTAACTCAGGTTACTTTTCTTTTTAAAACTTTGAATTTTTTCCTCCCCCTCTGTAAAATAGACATAAAACTACTTCGTGGAGCTGTAAGAATTTATTATTAAGAGAAAATGATATTGTGCATGTGCTTGATAATTCCCAAGCGGCCAAAGCCCGTGCTACTTGGAAGACTGAGTGGTCGTGCTAATTTTCAGTGGGCTAGCAGCTCCGACAAGTCTCAAGGCCCCCCTTTCAGCTCTGCCCTTTAGAGTCTTGGGTCCTGGATCTGTTTTCACTTTGGTGCTATTCATTTTATTATAGTACCATAGTGCCGCTGCAAATGCAGAAAACGTGGTTCTGCTCTTGTTGCTGTTGTGCAGAGGTGAGTATAGCATAGGCCATGCATGTCTTTATAAGAAAGGGAGATTGACTTTAGTTCTAGTAAACTGAACACATTAGCTGTGGGCAGTGTCACCAGACATGGGACATGGCTCCCTCTGGGTAGAGGACTGAGCAGTGATATGACCACCAAACGTAAGTCTCCATTAGTTCTTTGTGAGTATGAGATACTTTAAGAACCATGGATTAAAGATGTCAGTCAACTGATGATGGATGACAACAGTGTGGTGCCCATGTGCAATGGAGTTTTACAAAGAAAAATGTAATTTGTAGGTAAGTAGGTAACCTGGAAACATTATATAGAGTGAGGTGACCTAAAACTAGGAGGACAAAATCCCCATATTCTTTGTACCTTACGTGTGGATCCTAGGCCTGTGTTAACTCAGAGTAACCGTACAATCCAGCAAACTAGTGGGGAGGGGAAGTAAGAGCTTTGAGGAGGAGGTTAGTAAATATGGGGTGGGAGGGAAGGGATGAGGAGGGAGGCTTAAGTCAGGGAGGGGTGGGAGAGAAAGGTGGAGGGAGAGGTTGGAAGACGGTTAGTAATACCGAGGGTGTTTGGAAAAACCATATGAGGGCTGAAGTGGTTGTTGCTCTTCCCAAAGACCTGGGTTCAATTCCCGGCACCCACACAGGAGCTTATTACTCTCTGTAACTCTAGATCCAAGGGCTCTGACACTCTCTTCTGATACCCATGAGCACCAGACATGCACATGGAGGACCTACACAGCTGTAGGCATGTAGATGTATGTTTATACATCCACATAAAATGAATGCATTTTTAAAAATTTAAAGAGTTCAGTTTATTTTACTCTATATAAACAATAATGCTCTTCTCAGAATCCATAGGTTGCCAAACAAAAGCTCAGTCTCATGTATGGGATACCCGCCCCCTTGGGTTGTGGGTCAAGAGTATCCTGGATACACTCACAAATGATGCAGGCTATTGCCATTAGTTGTCCACCTGATGGTAAGATCTTATTGCTAAAGACACCACACGCTTTAACCACAGGACACGAAGAGATCAAGTTGTTACCTACCAGGAGCAGCCTCTTCCTTGCTACTTAGCACTCAGAATACCAGAAGGTGCTATTCAGCAGCTGGGACAAAAATGTCATGTACAGTCTCACCCAACTGTAAACCCTGTGATTCACCATAATGACCAACATGGCAAGATATGCCCAGGGGAAGCAATAGTGGCATGAGGGTTATGAGGATAACCAGTGCTCTCCAGTTGGATTTAAGGCCTACTTCACAGGAGGAAATACACACCTACTGTACATCTGGACAAGAACCCATGGTTCATAAATTCCAGGGACGAAGCTACAACTATTATTCTGCTAAATGAACAAAGTTTCAAACTGCCTTCTAAATTCCAGTTTTTATGCCCATAGATTAATGCAGCTCTTAGGCCTCGTCAGAGAAGTTTCTTTTGTGCAGTGAACAGTGGCTAATAACAAAAACTCATACCTTGTCAAAGCAGAGAGAGCAAATGTCCGTGGAGTGCTCAGCACACATGGAACATCTGGATCTACACTCCAAGGTTCAGGAGACTATCCCAGAAGATGGCACAGAGAGCCTGTAAGAGATGGAGGTCGGGGATGGCCAGAGTGAAAGGACTTCCCGCAATGGGACTGCTCTGCTCACAAAGTCACAGCAGCTGAGGTTGTCTGCATAGGAGCTGCACTCCAAGCTAGTATACATGAGCCCCTGCTTTTAGCTGGGGAACTATAAACAGCTGATGACTTCTAGGGTCCTGAGAGTAAGTGGACCACACTCCAGTAGATGGCCCCACACTCATGAAAAATGGGTAGCATAATCTGACACCAGTGAGCTAAAAGGGGAGGGGGGTACGAGTTGGAATAGGGTGGGAGGTCGTGCTGGGAAAAGTTAGAGGGAGGAGTGGGAGGATATTATCAAAATACATTGTTTACATATATGAAATTCTAAAAAAATTATGCTTAAACAAATAGCTGTATTTTGTGCTCCTCTTTCGTATACACCAATAGTAACTCACAATTATAACTTAATAGTTTATGACAAAGGATAGGAGAGAACGAGCACAGAATAGGGATTAATTATTATTTTACTAGTTACGTATCTCATTGCTGTGACCAAATGCAGGACAAAAAAAATATAACTTAAGGAAGGAAAGATTTATTTTGACTTACAGTTTGCAGATATAGTCTGTAACTTTGATTTTTTTCAAACCTTAATTTTAATGATGGTTCTTAAATGCTTTAACCTCCCTTCTAGCCCACCACCCACCAGAGGTAGTAGAGAAGAAAGGATATGAGGAAGTGGACCTGTTTAGAAAGGTTCTTTGGGATGGGAGTTGGCGAGTGAGTAACGGTGCGGAGATGTGGTTCGAGATTCTCCCTGGCCTCGCCATTATGGGAGTGTGCTTGATCATCCCCGGGGTGTCCGCTGCGTACATCCAAAATTTCACCAACGGGGGCAAGGAAAAAAGAGTTGCTCGAATTAAATACCAGTGGTATTTGATGGAACTTGATAGACATATCTCTGAAGTCAATCGCTACTATGTGTCCAAGGGCCTGGAGAACATTGACTAAGGAAGCAATTTCCTGGCTGATGAAAAAAATTGCTCAGTTATGGTCATCTGTTCCAGTTAGAAGGCTATGCAGCATATTATATACTATGCGCATGTTATGAAATGCAAAATAAAAAAAAAAGGTTCTTTGAAGCAACTCCTGTCTGTGTTGTTTGGAAATCAGTGGTTCAGTTCACAGGCTGCTAGCGGCAGCTCCATCCACTCAAAATTACCTCACGGATCCACCAGCAGTCCAGTTAGGTAGAGTGGGGATAGCAAACATGAGTCAGCAGCTGTGGCGGTGGCACTACCTAGCAGACACAGGCAGGTCTTCCCCTTGGCCTGAGTCAGCATGAGGGACCTGGAGGATGCCAGGAAAAGTTCTCAGCTAGCTATGCCTCTCTCAGCAAAGCTAAGATCAGCAAAGACACAAGACCCACAAACGCTGTATAGCTACAAGCAAGCCAAGCTCAGCCTCTGTCACTGTCCATTCTATTTATACCCTCCAAACATGTGTCTTGCCTCTGTGGGTGTGCCTGTCTCAGCTGACATCATTCTGCCAATCAGCCCGAGTCCATGGAAGTGGCAAGAGACTGTAGAACACCAGAAGTTTTTTGGTGTGCTTCTCTCTATGGAGTCCTGACAAATGGAGTTCACAATGCAATGCAAGGCGGACCAAATACATTTGCATTGTTAGCAAAGAATCCTTCATCACATGTCCTTTCACGTGTTTGCTTCAGGAGAACATCCCCTCTTCCTGTGTTTGCTTCAGCTAAACGTTCCTTTACAAGTCTGCTTTAGTCTTTCACCTGTGTTCATTTCAGGAAAACCCTCCTTCACATGTTTGCCCCACCAAAACACCATCCAACACAAATGACTTTCCAAAGAACCCTTACACTTCCACTTCAGTAGTCTATCACGGTAGAAAAAGAACACTGCGGTGGGAGTGGGAGGGGCTGGTCACATGACTTCCATAATCAGAAAGCAGAGAGATGGATGCTAGTGCTGGACTCTCGTTGTCTTCCATATTCAGCCTCAGATCCAAGCCGACGGAATGGTGCTACCCACATTCAGGATATATAGTCTTTCTTCAGTTAAATCTCTCTGTAAACATCCTCATAGACATACCTCACACTATGTTTTCATGGTGATTCTAAACCCAGTCAAGTTACAGTGAGGACTACCCATCATAAGTATGTCACACTCCTCTATGACTAGCATTATAAACATTGGTCTCAATGTTACAGTGTTTGAAACCTTGGTGTCCTCGTAGGGTTTCTCTGTGTAGCCCAGGCTGTCCTGGAACTCAGAGGTCCGCTTGCTTCTGCCTCACCGGCCCTGGGATTAAAGGTGTGCACCACTGTTGACTGAAATTTTCACTTCTAAAGGAATTCTGTAATGAGACTGGTCTCACCAGCACATAGGCAGCAGAACCATGGGGATGCTGTCTATCCTGTGCATAGATTCCATTGTCAAAGGGAAATAAAGCATACAAGGGTGAGTGGGTGTTGGGATAAGATTAGAATCCTACTTTAGCGCTACTTCCCGAAGACAGTTTCTCCCTCAGCACTCCACAGCACTTTCTGCTAATGAACTCATTATGCGTGCACAGGAGTCACCAAGATCTCCTCTGCCTCTTCACAGAAAGTGAAGGCCTTTGATTTTGCTTACTTTCCATTTGTCTTAGTTTTGGTTGACTAAAATCTGATTACTACTATGCTAGAAGATATTTTGGTATTGTGTATACTTAAATAAAAAAGACATATAAAATCCTCCTGCCTCAGCCTCTCAAATGTTTGGCACAGTAAGGGAGCATCACCACGCCCAGCTTGAATATAATTTTTGCAGGCATTTTTTTTTCATGACCCTTTTTTGTTCTATCTATCTTCTTGGTGAGTTAAATATAAAATATTATTTATTTTATTGCTATTTTCTTAAATTCTGTAATGCTCTTATTGTGGAAGTACATTTAATAGGTGATAAAGTGTATGTCTTACCAAAAACCAAAAAGAAAAAAATAAAGAAAGAAGTCCAAAACCCTCTATTTAATTGGAATTTAAAAACTCACACTAATAGTCTATCTTTTGATTGGTGTATTTTACCATTTGTATAGTGTGATAACTAATGTATTTAGACTTGTCTTACTACCTAATTTTGTGAATGTGTGGGTTTGGGGAGCTACCTTGCCTGTTTTTCTCGGTTAAGATAGATTCTCATGTAGCCAAGGCTTGACTCAAACTTGCCGTGTAGCCAAGGATGACCCTGACACTTTGATCCTATCTTCACCTCCCAAATGTTGGGGTTACGCTGTGGACAACCTCGCCAGGCATTAGATGACACCACCCTCTTGTTGTCTTGTTCCTCTGTAACATTGCTAACATCTTTTTCTACTGTAATTTTAGGTGTGAGATTTTGGTGGCTATTATAATTTTTGACATATATTTCCCTTTGTCCCCAGCAAAGTTTAAAGTCAACTAGTACTTTATTTCAATTTCCTTCCATATCTAACTCCCATGCTTAGTCAGATATTGATCTTATTTTAGGTTGCTTTTAAGCATGAAAAAACTGGTATTATTATTATTACTAATTAACATGTTTAGTACTTAGATATATTGCTATCTAGTACCAGCTTGCTCACTTTTAGTCTTTGTATTGTATAAATTTAATTTTTTCATTCTTTATTAGTTTTTCAATAAGAGTATTGGAGTGGAAAAGTTGTTATTTGAGAGAATTTGTTCTTCTTTTCTTCCACCTGTGAATTCCTCCCTGTCGAAATCTGATATGTTTGCTGTGCCATGGCATTGTCGTTTCCAGCTTGTAGGTCGAGCTCTATGCATGCTACTCTTTCAGACTGCCTCTTCTGATGAGTATGTGGTCCCTGAGGCTGCACTTCAAAGAAAAAATATCACTTCTTTTTAAATATTGTTTTGGCTACTTGTTAAATTCATGTCTCCAGTTTTGTGGTTTACATACACATATACATACATATGCACTACAAACATACACACCTATACACATACTCACACACACCACACCACATGTACACATGTATATATACCACACACATACCACACACACACACACACATATACACCACACATTCATCGTATACTCTCTATACACACCACACACACACACACACACACACACACACACACACACACACACACCTAAAGAAATCCTAGGCCTCCTAGTCCTGGGAGGCTAGGATCCTGAGAACAGAGAAAGTCTGACTTGTCCAGAAGATTTGCTTTCTATTTCAACCTGGTCAATACTGATAATAGTGGTCCCTAGTGGGGAAATGACATTGTCAGTGTGATAAAAATGGCAGCTACTCCTATGGAAGCTGAGTGTGAGCCGAGCCATGGCTGAATGCTTTGTATAAGCAACCTCCTTTAATTGTCCTGTGAGGTGACCAAATTGATGCTAAATTTAGTGTGGACATCTGGCCAGCATCATAGCATGCACTACAGCCTAGAACTTCTAGGCTTAAGTAACCCTCCTGTCTCCAACTTCAGGAAGTACATGTGTATGCTACCAAGCCCAACGAAGGTATAGCCTGGGCTGTCCTAAGACTCAGATCCTCTTGGCTCATCCTTTTGAGCTAGTTGACCCATGACATTCTAGCACAGGTGACTCCTTTAATTTTCACAGTAACTCTAAATCTAAGAATTCAACTCTTTTATAGATAATACAACAGAGTCTCCTAGCAACCAAATAAATAGTCTAAGGCCACATATCCATCAAGTAACAAGGTAACTACTGTCACAGTTCTGCGTGACACTTGGTCTATGATTTTAGTCACTCCATATATTTGCAAGACTGAAGTTCTTAAACACCACACAGACTTTATTTCAGGGAGAAGTTTGGCAGATGGGCTCAAGTTATCTGTAAACAAACTAATTTGAGTGCTGGAGAGGTACCTTAATGGTAGAGCACTTATCAAGCAGGTGCTCAATCCCAGAAATAAATAAGGTGGTTAAGATGAGAAAATAGTTTTCTCCTGCTGTGTGTAAAAAATATTTGTTCATGGAGAATCAGCTAGTCTTTGTTCTCTTTTTTGGAAAATTTCTTTTATTGTTTTTGGAAAACTTACGTCATTCATTATTTCTCCCTTTCCCTTCGTCCCTCCAAACCCTTCCATATACTTCTTGTTCTCTTTCAAATTCATGGCTTCTTCTCTCTCTCTCTTTTTTTTAAATGTTACATTACATTTTAATATCAATAAAGACAAAATTAGCATGATTGCAGCTTTCTTTTTTTTTCAATTTCTTTTTTTTATTGGATGTTTTATTTACATTTCAGATGCCAATCCCTTTCCCCACTTCCCCTCCCCAGAAAACCCCTATCCCGTGCCCCCCCTTTTCCATTTGGCTTTTATACAATTTTTTTAAATGTTAATCAAGGGCTTTATAAGTATGGTAATGCTCAATCAGAAGTGTAACCTAATACCCAACCTAGCTATGTAAACTATCTTTGACTAGTGGAGACACGTGAACTTCTGCCTCCATGCCCCCTCTCTCTTTCTCTCTCTTTTTCTCTCTCATTACCGAGCTTCTCATCTACTTCATCTTGGCTTCTTCTCTCTTTAACTGTTGTTACATACATCATCTAAATGTATATGTCCACATACACACATATATGCATATATAATGTATATACACTTCATATACAGATATATAGGTACACACATATATATTTATATACATATATTATGTGTATGAACATGTGTATGTATGTACATGTGTATATTCCTAAATGCATAGATACAACCTGCTCAGTTTGTATAGTGTTACTTGTATGTATGTTTTCATGGCTGATCACTTGGTAATTGGAATGCTCCTCCCTGGGGAAGACTACTTCTCTCAGCATCCCTTGGTTGCCTGTAGTTTTTTGTCTAGGGTTGAAGCTCTGCAGGCTTTTGCTGTCTACCTTGTTTAGCATGTCTATTGTTGCTGTCCTTGTTCACTCCTGTTTAGGCAGTCATGATGAGCTCTGATGTTTTAATCAAATAAGTGTCTTTCCTACACGTCTTGCTGCCCAAGAACTGATACATTAAATGTGCTGTTTTTTCCAGTCTGTTGAAAATTCTCTTCTGATTATTGACCTGTACATTCTCTTGAAAATGTATTCTCAGATTTACTTCAAAGTCATAGTCAGGCATCTGGCATTATCTGAAAGGAGCCACCTACCTTACTACTGTCCACCAAGACTGGCAAACATCTCCCATCATCTTTAGGTTCAACCAGTTTTGGCTTACAGGCTTAACTTACCAACAACCCATCTTCATCTCCCCTTCTCACAAGCTGCTTGCAAATATTGTCTCTCTAACCCCACACACATTCATCCCCAGAGGAGACTGTGTTAACCTGGCTGCTGCTGCTTATTCAGCTACAAGGCCTCTGCTCCTCTCAGCCTTGCCTGCTGGAGTACCCAGGCTTCTATGAGTCAACAGGTTCTTCCAGCTAACCTGAAGTCCAGGTTCTTGATAGTTGCATGATATGTTTCCTTGTTGGGACATTTAGATCCATGTAATGTTCGTGGTCTCATCTTAGGACATAGGAAATTAAAGCCCTTTCTATGGTGACTGAAGCTTTTTTGATAAACTTGACTATAGTAGAAGAAATCTGCCAGTTAATGACCTTTAGTGGACATTTGTGACCATATAAAGAATCAGGTAAACTGACCAGAGGAAACTTCTCCCAGAACTTCTCCTTATAATTTTGGTAAAATTTGTAAAAATTGGTAAGAGCCCTTTGAGGAAGGGGCGTTGGTTGCGTCTACCATACCTTCATGACACACTTTGAGTATTGCTGCTTTGAGCATTGCTAACGAAATCTTAAGATTTGCTGCTACTGCTGCCTCCATTACAACTGACAGGTGCTCCTTGGGGGTTTCTCCCAGCGTTAGAGGGCACTGTAGCATAGGTTTGGGAGCAGAAGCCTTCTTGCCTAGTTCAGACCAAGATAGGGCAGTTGGAACTGGAGCTGCCTTTGTGGTAGGCAATCAGAAAACTGGACAAACTGGATGAGGGAACTGCTCCCCGGAGCTTTGCAGAAAACGAATTGGAATGCTTTAGGGAAGAAAGCTGACAGAGCAAGGGTGCTCTTACCAGGGAATAACATCTTAGACTATGGAAGCACTAGGGAGATCCCTGGCAGAGCACAGGAGAGAGCTCCCTTTTGATCTGAGATAGCAGAGGTTGGAGGAGTTGGGGCTGTTGACCTGGCTTTAGTCTATGGGACTGGACAGTAGAGATGAGGGTCATTTTTGCAAGAAACAGAAAGTGATAATTATGAAACATAAAAACTAACAGGACAGAAGAGGCCAAGTTAACTAAATAAGGAGAAGGGCAGCTCTCTAGTCCATAAATTTTTCTTGGAAAGCCTGATATTCATATAAAAAATAATTTGAACCCCTTATTCCATTATATATACACAAAATTACTAAAAATGGATCTCAAGTGTAAAATTATAGAAATATTAGAAGGAACACAGGGAGAAAGTTTATAAACTTTGGTTTAATCAAGATTCCTTAAATAGGACACAAGAACCTACAAAAAAAACCCCAACAAATTTAACTTAATCAAAATAAAAATATTTGGAAAGACACTACAATTAATATCCTTATCTGAAATTATATAGTCCTAGTTTGTATAGAACTTGTCATGTAGACAAGGTTAGTCTCAAACTCACAGAGACCACGTGGTATTTGCTAATGATTGTGATAAACATCTTTGTCATTGCTGTGTTCCTTTCAAGAAGCCCTCCTGTGAGTTATGTGTCTTGTAACTTACAGCACAAGCCTCAAGAGTATTTTGAGTTGCAGATTATTTTTATAAATCTGAGCCTGTGTCTCTGGCTGGTTTGCTCAGTTGGTTAGAGTGTGGTGCTGATACATCTGAGAATGTTTAAACACACACAGTGAGAGACCCTGGATACAGAATCCAAGTCTACATATGAAGTTATGTTTCATGTATATCCTATGTTCACAACCTGGAAGGTTATTTTTATATTTTTAGTTCGGTTTGACTGTGACCTGTTACAAGAGGTTAGGTGTGGAATTTTCTACTTCTGGTAAGTCAGTACCAAAAAGTTTTAAATCCTGGAGAGTTTCAGATTTCAGTTTTTTGTATGAAGTAAATGAAAAGACAGGACACCTAAGACAAAAATAAATTTTCAGTACACATGTGTACCAAACGACATTTCCCCAAACTATATTTTAGAATGCTTACAGCTCAGTAATAAGGCACATAACTCACAGATGGACTTCATGAAACACAGCAATGACCAGTAAGTACAAAGATGCTTATCACAAATCATTAGAAAATACCACCTGGTCTCTGTGAGTTTGAGACTAACCTGGTCTATGTAGCAAGTTCTATACAAACTAGGAATATATAATGAGACCCAGAATCAATCAATCAGTCAGTCAGTCAATCAATCAAACAGAAGACAATTGTTTTTTAATACATGGAGTAACTTTCATCCATTGCTGGTAAGTGAAAATGGAGAGCTGTCTCAGCGATGGAGAGCACATGCTCTTCTTGCAGAGAACCTAGGTTTGTTTTTTATCACCCAAATGTTGGCTTACAATCATCTGTATCTCAAGTTCCAGGGGATCTGACACCCTCTTCTGATTTTGCACGCACCAGGGATACATGTGGTGCACAGACATACATGCAGACAAACACTCATGCACACAAAATAAAAATAACCTTTTTTATATTTTTGATGGTAAGCCTAGACTTTAATGGCTAAGTCATCTTTGCAGTCCAAGTATCTTTTTTATAAAAAGCATTAAGAGTTTTGAGGAACAGACCATGTGTATCAAGCAAGTGATTCAGCAGCTTCACTTCCTAATATTTGCCCAAGAGAAATGAAATGTATATTTATGAAATAACTCGCACATATGTGTCCATAGAAGGGTTGTTTATAATAGCCAGGAAGTGCTCCATGTGTCTATGAACCAATGAATGGGCAGAAACATCGGCTGCATGCGAACAATGGAGCCTGATTCAGCAGCAACAAGGGACAGATGACTTATGTATTTAACACAATGAATGAGCCTCAAGTGCGGTGTGCAGATTATACAATGTTTGTTTGAAGAGTAGCTCTTCAATATCATTACAAACACACACACACACACACACACACACACACACACACACACACACACA
>JANHMN010000015.1:68797200-68846586 GCA_030674055.1 Rhabdomys pumilio
ACACACACACACACACACACACACACACACACACACACACACACACAGTAGCTATGTGTGGGATGGATGCACTAAATGAGTAGACCATGGTAATAGTTTTACTGTCTGTATGTAGACCAACAGATCCTGTTGTTCATCTTAAATAAATATGGTTTTGTTGGTTATACCACAATAAATGGAAAGGAACATGAATAGTATGGAGCAGGAACTCACAGATTTTAAAGAAGACAGGGGAAGATGTTAACAGAACTTTGCTTTGCACAAGTAAGATGCCATCTTATTATTGCTTTAAAAATCATGTCTAAGAATGAACCTGAAAATTTAAAGCTCTCTTCAGGGAAAGGATGCTTGACTTTGTACTCAGGGATTATGTGCAGGGATTGTCAAATAACACCAAAAAGTCAACAACTACAGGTGTTGAGCAGAAGTCACACAGAAAGGAGTAAACATTGAACGGTACTGTTTACATGATATTCTCGGATAGACAAACACTGCCTAATGTCAGAAAGCAGATCTCTCATGTTCAGAGTAAGGATAATCTATGTGAAAGGACGCAAGGATAACACAAGTGTCATGTAGCTTTATCCTGCTGTATTTTTAAGGGTTTATATATTTTCTCAAACTAAAAATCTATACCCTAAAATACATGCATTATATGTATGTAATTCAGATGTCAATTAAGATTATTAAAACAATGGCCACATGTTTATGTGTCAGAGTAACCACCCTGTCAGAACTTCTTAGTAATGTATGATCTTGGACAAGGTCCTTATTTAAGTTCAAACTCATTTATCTGTAAATGAGGAATTACAAGGACTTAACAGGATCCTCAGTTGTGACTTTTCAGGGTTTGGCCTGGGCCTTAAAATAAAAGGTCAAGAGTGTTTTCTGATCACGTCAAGAAGTAATATGGTTTATAATTCCTTGTCCTTTTGAGAAGCTGCCCCTGTAGATCTCAGGGAACACATGTCTGTCTCTTATCCACCAGGCAAATCCCACACACCTGAGACAATCAACACAGAGCAATGAAGGTTTGTTTCAGCTCAGCTCTGTTGATTTCTGTCCATCTCTGGTTGGTCCATGGCTGCTTTGGGCATGTGGTGAGGTGGGATATTTTGATGAGAATGTGTGGTGGAGAGTGGTCGTTTCATGGTATCCAGGAAGTAAAAAGAGAGAAAAGGCAGGCATCCACAATCTCCTTCACAGGGCACACTGCCAGTGACCTAACTTTCAGTTGGCTCTACTCTGAAACATTCCATTGCCTCCAGAAAGAATCCCTCTGGAGCCCAAGCCTTAATATGTAAACACTTTGGGAGCCATCTCTGGTTCAGACTGTGGCATTACTCTCTGGAAAAACATCTTTCAGCATGAAAACATTACTTTCCTAACTGAGTATAAATTTTGCTTCTAGATGCAGGGACAGTTCTGGCTCTTTAAGAGAAAAATTTCATCTCTTGGGGACCAGCTGTCCAGTTTATATATGGACTGACCTGAGTTAAACTGGACTTCTTTGATTTGGCTAGGTGTCAGAACATCGTGTCTCTCTTGGACACGATGTGTACATGTCTTGGTGTCACATTTCCCTTAAGTTTCTGCCTTTCCTGTTTATGACATCTTGTTTGGAAGCTTGAGCCTGCCTTCCCATGACTTGGTCATCTGCCACTAAGCTTACGATTACTATCTCAACAACAACTCCTGTCTGAACTGTACCAGCCTCTCACATATCTACCATCCAATCACAGTCAGGTTAGCAAATGCTGTATGTCTCCTGAAAAACTGGCCTGGGTAGCTCCTGCCTGCTGACCATGCCTCCCTTGGAGCCATCAGAAGCATGGGCTCTTCAGGATGAATGGCTCTCTCCTCATACCTGTGAGAAGTATAAGAATTTTTGGCAGGCAGCTTATCTGAACTTCTAAGCTGAAGCATTGCAGCCACATTCCTGCATCCTTACAAGGGATTCCAGTCTAAGATAAGAAATGTAAATGAACTGGGTTGAGGTTAACATCAGAGTCAGATGAAGCTGCATTTTATTAACTTATTTTTATTTTATTTTATTGGTTTTTCGATATAGGGTTTCTCTGTGTAGCCCTGGCTGTCCTGGAACTCACTCTGTAGACCAGGCTGGCCTCGAACTCAGAAATCCACCTGCCTCTGCCTCCCAAGTGCTGGGATTAAAGGCATGGGCGCCCACCGCCCGGAAGCTGCTACATTTTATGACGGTGCAAATACCACTCTTTGCCATCTGCCTACATTCTTAGCGGAAACCGTTCTGCTCACAAGAGTTTCTTTCATTTAAATTTGTATTTCCGGTGATCTTTGGATGTTCTCCTATTAACTTAAATGCACACTTCATAACGGTGTGCAGAACTTTCTTCCTGCCTATTTAGGCAGTGTCGCATGGTATGGAGTGTGGGTTTTCATCTTGGTCAGACTGTGGAGCTGAGTCTCAGCTCTGCTATTTATTGGTGCTGGGGTTCAGAGGAAAACTCCCTGATCTGCACACTCTGGGTTTGCCTTTGCTCGTTGAACATGCCAATATCAATTCTCTCAGCATGCTTGTACTTGCTGTCACTGCTGCCTGCTACCTTCCTTTCTAGGTCTTCCGAGGGTAGTCCTTGTCATTCAGGTATCAGTTTAAATGGCGTCTCTTTGCATGGGACTTTCCTGACCACTGTTTCCAACCCACCCAACTCCAGTCTCTTTGATGTTATCTTACTTTGCTTTTCTTTTAGTATTGCCCCTCTTTACTTATTATCTGGTCATCCCAAGTAGAATATGTAATTTTTCATGAGCAGAACAGGCCCTTAGCTTTCTTTTCCACCACCACGTCTCATCTCTAGAGCTTTGAATTGTATGTACTCAGCCCAAACAAGGTAAAATGCTTTAGAAGTATTTATGGAATAAATCAGCAGGTTGGTATCTCTAAGCTTTAGGTCCTCTGTAAAATACAGACCACAGTCTTTCCTTTTAAGGTTAGTGAAGGTTAACATTTATGAAAAAATGTTACGTGGACTCAGTGTATTCGTGGTATGCACTAAGTGTGCTAAACAGGGCAGACCTAGGTACAGCTATTTCTGCCCACTTCTCTCTCCTCCTGAGTACATAAATTCCTCTAGGAACTTTGTTTGCATCATATTGCTATGTACATAGGAGGGACTCAGTGAAACTTGGTTTATCTTGGTTTATAATTAATTTGAGATAGGGGTTTCACTTGTAGTCCAGGCTAACAACTCAGCCTCCAAAGAAGCTGAGACAACAGGTGCACACCAGTGTGCCTTTTTACATTTAGTCAAAATAAATTTAGTGAAAATAAAATTTCCTTTTTTAAAATGTAAAACTAATGATTTTTCTTTTTTTAAGTCTCAGTTATGAATTCTCTGCTCTATCAGGTTTTTCCTGACTGTTCATAGTGAGAAGGTCAGGGAATTAGATGACTTTGACCAGAAAACTTACACATTTGATTTCATTCATCACTTGTAAGTAGAGCTCTTCCTCTCCTAGACTGCACATGCTTTGAATCTTCCTTATTGTGTTCCCCCTGACAGGCCCCTTCCTTATTGAGTTCCCCTCGGTGGCACTCAGGATAGAGGCGATGAAGGCTGGATTGTGGCAGGAGAAAAACAATGGCGTAGCAATTAAAATTCCAGACTTGAGACTGGAGTTCAACTTCCAGCTTCTGTACAGACCTAATGTAAAAATACGGGCAAAGTACTTTATGTTTATATATCTCTAGTCCCTTACTCATAAAATGAGAATATGAATATGAATTTCAATATTATCTTAGTGATTAGTGTCTTTATGTGGCTTTCTTTTAAAAAGTACCTTTAAGTCTAGATTCCAAGTAGATGTGACTGAGATAGCACGTAGATCATTGTAGGCATTTCGTAGCAGTCACTGAAGTATATGAAAATTAAATATTTTTGGCAAATAAAAACCACATGGGCAGAAGAGAATGTTCTCAGCTATCAATGAATGGCTAAGTTGAATGTTACCCTAACAGTTATTACAAGTCAGTGTAAAGTCTTTGTAAACGAGAGTTAAATGACATACAGAAGTACACCGGGGCCAGGCATAAAGCTCACGGTAGAACGCTTGTCTGCCATGTTCAGTTACATGTTGCCGCATGTTCAGTTCCCAGGAGCCCCATGTTTGTTTTCCCCAAACACGGCCTGATTAGTCTTCCCTTCTCATTATGTATTTCTTTATCTTTTTGAAGGAAATGTGTACAGCACACACCATTGGTGCATAGCACACACAATTGGTGTACAGCACACACCATTGGTGCATAGCACACACAATTGGTGTATAGCACACACCATTGGTGCAGTGCACAATAAGCCATGTGTGCTGCACTCACAGGAACAGCAAGAACTTTGCTTAGCTACCATAAAACCAGTGTGGTTTCTGTAAGTGTTAGTTTTCAGTCACTGTGATGATATATACCTTAGGTAATCTACTGCTAAGGAGGAAAACCAGGGCTGGAGAGACGAGTTGGTGGTTAAGAGCTCTTGGTTCTCTTACAGTGGGCCTGGGTTCCATTCCCAGTACCTATATCAGGCAGTTCACAACTGTCTGTAACTCCAGTTCTACTGTATCTGAGGTGGTCTCTTTTGGCCTCTTGTGGCACCTGTATTCATATAGTATACATAAACTCATGTAGACACACATACATATACATATAAATACATCTTTAAAGAGGAGGAAAGGTTTATTTTGGCTCCATCATTGATGGGCCCCTTTGCTTTTGGGCCTATGTTAAGACAGTACATTATGGCTGAAGTCAATTGTGAAGGAAGCTGGTCACCTCCTGACAGCCAGGCTGTGGAACAGCAGAAAGTCGGGGTCTCAATATCTTATGCACAGCATGCCTCCAACAGTACTACAGGCTGGGAAACCTTCAACATAGGAGCCACTACAGATCTTATCTATGTCAGCATTGTTGAAAGAAATGAGAGATGGAATAACCCCTGCCCCGACACACGAACTTTAAAAATGGTTTCAAAACGACTATGACAATGTTCATTCTCATTTTATGTGTATTTTGCTAGAGATGGGGAGAAAAAAAAACTCTTGTCTATTCCTCACAGTGGAATGAAATTCCTCTGCACCAGGGAAAACAGGAACTGCAGCTGACTTTGCTGGTGCCCAGTGGGCCTTTGGAGGCTTTAGCACAAGCAGTGCTTGAGTCTTTTAGACTAGACTGCTTTCACTTGTCAGCGAAGCTGCTACTTAACTTCTTTCTCCAAACCACATGATATATGTAGTTTTTCTTTCTTTTCAAATGCTGCATCCTAGTTATATGATCACTGACCATCATCAGAATGGGAAGCACCTGAGGGTTGTTCCAGGAAGGGGTTGAGGTCCACAGATCTTATTCTACTAGAACTTTTTACAGACATTTACGAGTTTATCATTTGGGAGTACAGTATATCTATGGCCGTGACATTGGGAAATATGCAGAACATCAATTTAAATCTCACAAGATGCAGACAAATAGTTCATTAATTGGTCATTATTTTCTTTGTTCATCCTTCATGCTACTTTATCATGAGCCCTGTTTTAAGTACTAAAGAAATCATGTTACATAAGGATGAGTAAAAAAAAGCCTGATCCTATGGCTGACAGTCTTGTGGGAGAGATGGAAATTAACTGGAGAGTGCTTGTAACCAAGACTGAGTTTCTGAATTCTCAATGGCAATACAGAGAGTAAAGATGAGGCCTTTAGACTTGTGGTATAGTATGGTATAGTATGTGCTGGAGCAAGGGCAGCGGGCAAAGGAGACTGAGAGAGATGATGTGGCTGAGTCTCAGAGAGAGAGAAGACTGTGGTATGCATTTAGGCTAGAGGGCAGGCACAGAGAGACATTCAGAGACTTGGAGAAATAACTAAGGAAGGGCTATCTGATGGACAGATCTATGGGAGGTGATGGTAAATTAAACAGTGTGCTGTGTTGGTAGATAAAGGGGAATTTGAGCTATTTAGGAGACAGAATAGACTAAGAGATAAACAAACTCAAGCATGACTCCAAGATGTGTGGTTTGAGGAAATGAACACGGTGCTATTTACCGTGACAGGAAATAGGAAAGGATCGGGATAGGAGAGAAAGACCATGGGTTTGATTTTAGACAGGTTAAGCTTGCAAGAGGAAGCAGTCAAGCAGGCAGCTGGATTTGATAAACCTGTGATGACAGACAAATTCTCCACCAACTGTCTATTGCTTTACATATTAGGTACACCTGACCATTTAACATTAATTAAAAGCATTAGAGGTCTGGAGATTTACTTTTCCAGAATGCTTGGGTTCAATTCCCAGCGCTCATAATCCATGTTGGATGGCTCATAACAGTGTCTCCAGAGGGATCTGACACCACTGGCCTCTGCAGACATCTGTACTCATGTACACACACACACACACACACACACACACACACACACACACACAGAGAGAGAGAGAGAGAGAGAGAGAGAGAGAGAGAGAGAGAGAGAGAAACAGGCAGACAGACAGACAGACTGACAGAGAGAGCAAGTCTTTAAAATATTTAGTCTCTCTGTTCTACTAGTCACATTTTAAGTACTCAGTAGCTCTGTGTAGGGCGTTGGGTGGAGATCACAGGCAGAAAATGGCATTGACAAGAATGAGGATTTGGGGTCTATCTTCAGTATAGGAAAATTAAAGCTCTTCGTAGCTAGCAGCTTATATTTTAACAGCCCAGTTCTCGAGCTCAGAGAAGCAGTGTGGGGTTGAGAATACAAGAAATTGGTACCTGTGTGGAGAATGTTTAATGGCGTGGGAAGAGAGAGGGTGGTCAGTGAAATGAGGAAATGAAAGGGCTGAGAACAGTTACCTTCAACATACAAAGGTCAACAAAGAATGGTTTCAAAGGGCACAGAGAAGACACATGCAGGCAGAGGCAGAAAGAAGAGAACATCCTTAAAAAGTCAGCAGAAAAGTGTGTACAGAGGAGAGGGGAGGAGCAACAGCCACACAGCCCTGTAAGGAGGGTTATTCCATCAGTGAGAGACTCCTGGCTACTCCAGCAAGAGCTGTTTCAGTGGATGACATGCAGATTAGATTGGGGAGGGTGAGGTCGTGGAGAGAGAACTGACAACAGAAGAGTTGTCAGTACAATTCCATTTACAATTTAGTCAAACAGCGCTCATACTGCAGACACGTCTTCAAGCATCACTTCTACCCCTCTGGTTACCCATTTTGAGTATTTTGTCATAAATATGACAAGGTATACATGTGCTTCTCTCTTGGGTCAAGATAAGAAGGGGGGCATGTGAGTGCTCGGAGGGGGCCATGTTAAGGAGTATCATTTAGCCTTACAACCTAAATGTGACAGGTGTTTCTTTTTTGTTATCTAGATTTTAGAGAGAAAAGGAGACAGAAAAGTATAGACTTTCACATACCATGCACATGGCTCCAACCCTTCATCCTTCAGCCCTGCCTTACAGGAATGGAAAGGTTTTAAAGTTCTGAGAGCAACATGATTGCATGAGTGTTAAAAAAGAAATTGTTCTTGCTTAGTGCGAGCGCACACACACACACACACACACACACACACACACACACACACACTCACACACTGTATATCTTGGGCTCAATCCATTCTTCTGTCACAATCACCAAAAGAGCTGGGAATATGCCACTTGTCCACGCCAGAAAATAAACACTTATAGCCTTGCAGGCCATACAGGTTCTGTCGAAACTGCTGGGCCCTGCTGTCCCTCTCTAAAAGCAACCCTAGATTGTATGTATAGTAATAAATGTGTGCCTGTGTTCCAATAAAATATTATTTATAGATTAAACTTTTCATGTCATTTTAATGTGACACAAATCTTTGGATTCCCTCCTTCATAATTTAAAAATGCAGAACCAAACCAACCAACCAACCAACCAACCAAACAAACAAACAAACAAACACATTTGGGAAGAGGGCTGGGGGCACAAGGCTGGTGACACAGGCATAGGCATATCATCTCAACTTTTTGGGAGGTAGAGGTAGAGTCAGGAGAATGGCAAGTTCAAGACGACTCTTGGCAATTTAGCTAGATCTGCATCAAAATAAAATTTAAAAAGTGAAAGAAGCCTGGAGATACAGTTCAGTGATGCTTTTCTATGTTCAATCGTCAGTACTGTTAAACAAACAAATCAGAAAACAAAACAAAATAATCTTTTGCTCGTAAGCAATATAAAAACAGGTGGAGAGCAGATAAGGCCTGTAGTTTGTAACTGGTTAAAGAAGTGGTTTTCAGCTTGTGGATCAAGACCCCTTTGACAAATCTCTAGCTCCAAAAATATTTACATCACAATTCATACAGTAACAAAATTATAGTTATGAAGTAGCAACAAAAATAGTTTTGAGTTTGGGGTCACACAACATGAGGAACTGTATTAAAGGGTCACAGCTTTGGGAATTAAATTTGAGAACCACTGGGCTAGAGAATGATAGGAGGTGCAAATGCAGGAAGACCTGTCCAAGATAAGAGTCAAAAAGGTCCATAGACCTAGGAGGCAGATGCACAGGGCCGGGAGGGAGGGAGCCGGAGATGTGCTAAGTACCAACAATTTGCATTTATAAAAGTTCCCACCATGCTCTAGGGACAATGTTAAGGCTGAAGCTGCATAAGGTATCAGTATTTCTTGCCATCGAATCTAGTTAGATGTGAGCTTTTGTCTGTGTCATGTGACCAAGGCTATGTGGCACCATGGAATACAGAGAGGTCAGTTCCTCTTGAGAAACATCAAACAGCACCTTCAAGAGTCACCTTTAGGTAGGAACTTCAAACAGTATAGAAGTCTTGTCACATTGTTAAGTGCTATACTTAAAGCAGGGAATACAAACCTCAGCCCCATCTCCTTGCCTTTGAATACTGCTAATTAAGGAGAATGCTGGTAAAAACTGCATACGTTTATAGGTCAAGGAACCATAAAAATATCTATAGTTGACAACAATTAGTTGTGTATTTCATTAGCAAGAAATTTTGAATGTTTCCAGCACAAAGTAATGGCAAACATCTGAGGGGAAAATATTCTAGTTACTTTCATTTTATCCTTAGACACTGTATATATATGTTGAAATATATACTGTACCCATAACTATGACATTATGCATAAATTAAAAATGCATTAAAAGATTGTGTAGATGGAGTGTCTGGAAAGGACAATTGGAGCACTCAATTGTCCTAGATGCTTAGGTCCTCATCCCATCTTCTGACTGTACCAGTCTCCCTCTGGCACAGCTCCATGCCCCTTTCACTACTTTAAGATGCCAAACATAAGACAGTCTGAGGCCCTTTGCCTGTCTGTTCACACTACCCAGAGATTGACTCTTCATCCATTTATTCCTCCGAGACCTCCTCTGGTCACCCTGTCTAAAACACACTGAACAATTCAGTTTACTTGATTGCTTTCCCCTTCCTGCATTATTTATGATTACATCATTCATTTGCTTATTGTCCAGCTTCTCTGCTCAGAATATAAGCTTCAAAAAGGGTCTCCATCACCTTTAAAATCTAGAATAGCAAGATATTAGCATGTAAGAGTGCAGTTTGTTTTCCATATCTACAGGCCCTGCATATGCAAAGACAACCAACTTTAGCTTAAATATTTTCAGGGAAAACTTGTGTCAGACCTGAACTTGTATAGACTTTTTTTTTTCCTCTTGTCTTTATTCTCTTTAGAGGATAGTAAGTATTTGTAAGGAATTTACATTGTATCAAATGGAGTGACTAATACATAGCTGATTTAAGGCAAACTGAAAGATATGTACAGGTTAAATGCAATTTGATTGACTGATTGGGTTTTGCCCAGGCTGGTCTCAAACTCTTGATTCTTTGGCACCACATTCCCAGTGTGGTGATTACAAGCATGTGCCTCTGTACTCATTATGCCAAGGATTGAGCATTTGAAAATGTTGGCATCTAGAGGGAAACCGGTCCTCCATGGATATGGAGGTATGATTGTAATAGTCAAATCAGTAAGAAAAGTAGGAAGAGGGTAAGGAAGGCAACTGAGGGGAAGAGGGGAAAAGGAAATTGAAAAGATTCAAGGTCTGTAGTCTCTTATTGACAAAGTAACATGGAAACAGATCTTCTGAGGGAGGAGAGGAATCAAGGTTTGGAACGTCTGTGGGAAATGGGCTGGAGTAGCATGGCGAAGACACAAGCTGAACAGATAGGTAATTGCACTTTGCCTAAGGGTGAGGTGAGGTCAAGAGAGAAGGCAGCTCCTCCCCGACCAGTTTGTGGTAATTTCATTTATCTTTCTTGTAGTCAAATACAGAATTATGGGGTGGGGAGAACCAAGTTGAGGCTCTTGGAGGAGTAGGAATGTGAAGGTGGGAATATAGAAAAAGCAAAAAGCTTGGAAGGCAGTTCATCTGACCAACTTGCCTAACAGCTATGTGTGGCTCACACAGAATTGAAGGGAGTGAATGGAGGCACAGACAAGGTTTCTTCAGTTTCATGCTACTATGATTAAAAAAAAAATCCCTCAACTATAAACATAGCTTCTATTTGGCAGCTGGAAATTCTCAGTTGGCTGGAAGTGAGTTTCAGGACAAACTGCCAGCAAGTGTCCTTTTCTCTCTCCCTTCCCTTGGGCAGGGCATTTGAGCAAACAGCAGTAAAAACAAACAACTGGAGTTTATTAGTCACATTCTTCTCTCCTTGCTTCCATTTTCACTGAAACAGTTTTCTTAACTTTTAATGATTTATGTTTATTTCATGTGAATTGGTGCTTTGCCTGCATGTATGTGTGTGTGAAAGTGTCAGAGCCTTCGGAGTTATGGTTACAAGCTGCTATGTGGGTGCTGAAGATTGAACCCAGGCCCTCTGGAAAAGTAGCCAGTGTTCTTAACTACTGAGTTATTTCTCCAGCCCTAGTTTTTAAAAAATTATTATTATTATTTAACCAACCCAGTGTTTCCAGTGTTCATATTAAACTTAATGTACTGTTGTAGGTAGTCAGTTTTCTGGTAGTAATGAGATGGTGCCCCATTCCTTGACCCACTGAGAACTGGAGCATTAGTGACCAATAGGAATTCTTTTACTGAGCTGGGCAGTGGTGGTGCACACCTTTAATCCTAGCACTTGGAAGGCAGAAGCAGGTGGATTTCTGTGAGTTTGAAGACAACCTGGTCTGAGTTCCAGGAAGAAAACTCAAACTAATCAACCAACTAACCAACCAAAAACTGAACAACAAAAAGTTTTTGTTTTGTTTTTGTTTTCTGGATGACTGTATGTGGACTTGGTTTTATTGTCCATTCAACTTTGTTTTGTTCATTAATGGAGCCATAGTTTTTAGAAGACCTACTATATAGTATTTTGATAAATTTTACTGAGTAAATCAAGGTCTGGACTTTTTTTACTTCACCCAAGATAATCTTAAATACTTTGAACTAGGTTTTGTTAGAGCATTAAATTCTAGTTGTATGAGTTATAATTTCATATTTAGATATAGTAGTTGTGATGATGTCAATTGGGAGTTTGATGGTGATTTTTGGTAAAGGATATGTTAAGGTAAAAAATAATTTTTTAAATTTGTTGTTTATTTCTTTGGAGATAGAGCATGTAGCCCAGGCTAACCTCAAGACTCTGGATTCATCCCGCCTCAGTCTTCCCAGTACTGTCCCACTACAATGAGTGTTCATTTTTTCTGTTTACTTCATATTAAAACCAGGAATTTATTTCGCGTTAAACAAGCACTCTATCACTGAGCTGTCTCCAGACACACACTCTCTGTCTCTCTTTCAGTTTATATTTTGAGACCTATTCTGCTAAATCTGCTCAGGCAGTCCTTAAATTTGGGATCTTCCTGCCTCCGCCTCCTAGTACCTGGAAATATAAGTCTATGCCACTGTTCAATTTTAATTTTTTAAAAAAGTGTTATTTGAAGTAAGGTTTTACTCTTTCAGGTCAGGCTGGACTTGAACTCACTGCAATTCTCCTGCCTCAGCCTCACAAGTGCTGAGATTACAAACAAGTGCATGCCACCACATTCAGCTGGCTCCATTCTTGAATCTATATAAATTCGGACGCTTTATTTTATTTTGTTTTAGGGAATCTTCTGTAATGATATTAGCATTCCAAGTGAACTTGCACGGGCTAGTTCACGGTGAAATGAGCTTCATGGAGTTAGTGTTCCTGAAGCCTGTGTCTCTCATGGATAGTGGAAGAAGGCACCTCAACTAGCTCTGCCTTCCTATCTAAGCGAACCCTTGCAAATTACCCAGAGTGAGTTTCCACTGCGCAAAAAGATGATCCTTGTGTTAAGAGTGTTGTTTACAGGGCGTGATGAGCTGAAGAACGCCCTAGAAAGCTGTTTTACCCATTTTCAATTGACTGTAATGTTCAAACCACACGAAACCAGCCACTTGTGTAACACTTAAGTATTTTTTCCTTATTACATAGAAGTAACAGGACTTTTAGACGAGGCCTTGGACATTGCCTGAGGAGTGAAAGGAAGGACAAATTCGAGAGCTCCTTCTGTCAGGAACGTGCTCGGGCCAGGCAGACTTGCGAGTCTTCATCTTGTGGGGCGGTCGGTCCCTCAGGGCTCCCCGAGTCAGATGTGTGAGGTGGCGCCGCCCTGGCCCCTCTGCATCCGGCGCCTTGTGGTTGGCTCACGGTTCCTAAGGCACAGGGCTCAAGTCTCTTGAGCAACTCGGGAGTGACAAGGAGCTGAGGGACACAGCCTTGGGCTCCATCCCAGTATTTTATGATTATTGTTCTCCGGAGGCGCCGCCTTCCCGCGTCTTGACTCCGCCTGGAGGCGCGTTCTGGAGCAATTTCACCGTCAGCAGTTTCCGCCCCAGGAGTTCCCGCCCCCTCTGGCACCGCCCCCAGAATCTGCGCATGCGCCTGCCTTTGCCGCCCGGTTTGCGCTCCACCCCCCTTTTCTCAAGCCTCGGGGCGCGCCGCGGGCGGGGCTTCGCGGGGGGCGGGGCCAGCACGCCTCCGTGGGGACCCGACAGGGATTAGTTGGTTTCGCCGAGAAGGAGGTGGGAGTCGCGAGCGCCGAGACAAAGCCGCGTCTCTGGGACAGGCGAGGGGAGTGGGCCCGGGGCTCGGTGGCGTCCCGGTCGGCTGAGGGGACTCGCGCGCCGCTGCCTCGCAACAGGTCTGCCGCCGGGCGCGCGGCCTCGTTCTCGCTCAGCTACCCCGGCCCCGCGACCCCCGGGCCACTTCTGCTCGCCAGGCCGCGGCCAGACCCCCGCTTCCATGCGGTTCGGGTCCAAAATGATGCCGGTAAGCGGGTGGGCGTGCTGGAGCCCGGAAGTGTACGGGGCGGAGGGGCCGGGTCAGCGGAGCGGGTCTGGCTCGGGGCTTCGGGACTCTGAGGCTCAGTCTCTCCCATTCCCCGCGATGGTCGCGATGCTGCCTCGCAGGCAGTGCGGTAGCCTGGGCCGCCGCTCCAAACTTTGCCTCTCGGATGAGACCTTTGGGGAGCTTGTTTTGAAGGTCAAGAGCCGAGAAACCTTGTTCTTAGCCAATTTCTTTTAATTATTTTGAAGCTTTATACTGAAGTGAAGCATAACGCTTGAAAAGGCTTGTCTTTCTTTTTCTTTTTGCCAATTCTTTTTCTTCTTCTTCTTCTTCTTTTTTTTTTTTTACTTGAATTTCGATCTGATGTCGGCGATAGCAGCCAAGTCACCCTATCTATCTCTTTGTGGAAACAGGTTTTAGTAAATGCAGCCTTGAAAGTTTTAGTTCAGAGGAAAACTTTGCGCCTCGCTCCCCTGGCTTTTTTCTGCAAGACCTCTAAGAAAGATGAGTGAATTCTTTTGGCATCTGACTTGGCCAGCGTCACAGGTGACTTGCAGGTTGGATGGAGGTGTTTCTTAAAAGCCCCCTTTCCTTTAGAGCACAAGATCTGGCTGGTTGTGGTGGCTTCCTGCAGCCGTGTATTTATTTCCTCGTGGGTGCTGTATTTGCTCTCTCTCAGGCAGGATTAATCACAATCAACTTAAGTCCTTTTTAAAATTAAATACTTTTAATATAGTCTTTTAAAAGGTCACATGATGTAGTCATATCCATCCCTAACCCCCCTCAACTCATGTTCTTTTTTGTTTTGTTTTTTTTTTTTTTTTTGAGACAGAGTTTCTCTGTGTAGCCCAGGGTGTCCTGGAACTTACTCTGTAGACCAGTCAATTCATGTTCTTAAAGCATCACTTTTTAAGAAAACAAAACGATAAAAACTTAAAGCAACTTTTTTTTTTTTTTTTTTTGCTTTTGTAAAATCCAAGGAATACAGTATTAAAATTTGTGTTTAAATATTCTGTTCTGTTTTGTTTTTGTAATTACACATGCAGAATATGCTATATTGTCTCTTTGCCCCTTTGTGTTTTGGAAGGTGTTCCTAAATATTTCTACGTTGGACACATACATAATAATTTGGTTATTTGGGTATAGGTGGCTTGAGATGGTTACTTTTGCTAAGAGTAGAGACTTTGGAATTGTTAGCATTTTGTAGTTTCTGGTTTAGTCTGGTTTGTAACTTCTGGTTTATTAAGTTAGGGCTTTGATGTGAATATCTTATAATACATACCTTGATAATGATAGACTGTTTTGTTAACTTCTTTATTTTTTTATTTCACTGTTTTTATTTCACTATTGTGAAAAACCTTTTTACAGATTGCCATCAGCTTTCCCTGACTAGTAAAAGGAAAATAATAGGTATTTTAGTTGCAGGATGATTTCTTCCTGAAAGGTCAGTTTAATATCAAGGTACCCTTTGTTTTTTGTTTTATGTAGGGGTGTTTTTCTCCAAATTACATAGCAGATTATCAGAATTCTTGTAAAAAGTTATGAATCTTGGGACTAAAATTAATTAAGCAAGTATGGTGGCTTTGACTGCTTTTCTGATGTTGGAGTAGACTTTTAACAGGAGAGGCGGAGAGTCCGCTGTCCTAGCTTTGAGATTTGATGCCCCTTGGAAGTTTGCACAGCATTAATGATCCTAGATGTTTAAGAAAAACTTGTCTCTCATCTATATCATCTGTATCTTGGGGTTGAAATGCCAATTCTTAGGATGGTTTGGAAAATTGGAGTCACTGTTTATGAAGGATAGTGCCTGTTTTGGAATAGGTGCTAGATAAAATTCCTGAATTAGCAACAGTGATTAAACATGAGATTCTTAGTCTGTGATAGATAAAAATGTGATACATTCTTATTTAGCATCCTTGTGTTCTTTTTACAAGGATTTACTTTATGTATGCCTATTTACTATGTGTGTGCCTGGTGCCCACAGAGGTCAGAAGAGGTCATCAGATCTCCTGGAAACAAAGTTATGAATGGTCTTGAGTGGCTATGTAGGTGTTGGGAATTGAACCCAGGACCTCTATAAAAATAACAATTTCTCTTAATGGCGAAGTCATCTTTCCGGCACTCTAGCCTCATGTTGTATACCTTTATACTTGTGATATTAGGGTACTTGAAAATAAAACTGTATGTGTGATCCTTGGGATCCAACCCAGGGCCTTGTATTATATGCTAGACAAGCGTTCTGTCACTGAGCTATAAAGCCCTTAAAAGCATATTTTGTTCTTTGAGATAAGCTCTTCCTGTGTAGTACCTGGCTGGTGTGGTTCTTACTCTGTAGCCCAGGCTGTCCTTTGGCAGTCCTCCTGCAACAGCATCTGGAGTGCTGGGATAACAGACATGGGTTATCCCAGCACTGGTTTAAAACCATTTTCTTAAATGTGGTTTTCTTTTTTAGCTTTTACAATGCTTCGAGGTATAGTCTAGTATGAGTAAGGTTTTGTTCTATTAGTATTACTTTGGAAAACTAATCAGTTTATCAGCAAAAGCATGACGATACTAATGAAAAGACAGGCATTCAGAACATAGACCATTCAGAAATAGAACCTTGATTCACTTTTTTAAAAATGTAAAATATACATAGTTTATAATTTTTTCAAGTGTACTTTTGTGGCACTGAGCACATTCCTTGGTTTGCTTTGAAAGGCATTTATGAGTTCTACTGAATTATATTAAATATATACGAACAGATGGTATTCATGTATTTTGTTACCAAATAGTGCAGACTCAAGTAGTTTTTCTTTATGTGGCACATGAAGTGATAATTGGCTACAAACCCAGAAGTGAAGATGTGTTTTGGTAGGCTATCTAAAAATAAGTAGAGAGTCACAGAGGAGCTAATGAAAGGGTACTGTACTGGGCATGACAGTCACTCTCGTTTGCAGATAGATAACCTGCCATGGTTAGCATTCCTTGTTCTGTGGTATCTACACCACTCAGTGAGGAGAAACTGACTTTATAGTCAACACCTTACCTTCAGTTACGAGAGTTATTTGTACTTGGAGAGAGCAGCTTTTTAGTGTTCATTCATTGTAATTGATTTTCAAATGGAGGCAATTATCCAAAACAAAAATTCTTTCCCACTTGAAAATTATACTAGATTTCTTTTATGTATTACTTTCACTTGGTGAAGTGTTATATTCCAACAAAAACATGTTTTTATGAAGCAGCTTTCATTTGCTGCTCTTCTGAGAACAGTTTCATGAAAATTTCTGTTCATATCTGCTATTGAAATAGCAAGTTGAAAAGCAAACATTACCTATGGAAAACCCCACCCCACAGAAGGCCAGAGGGCTTGAATTTGCCTGTATGGGAGCGAGCACTTGGCATACTCATGCCGACTGTGGCCTGTGCTGCCCTAGATTACCTGCCGGTGCCTTGTACACAGTGTGGCTGTTGTGGGTGAGGAGCTGAACGTGGAAAGATGATTTCATTGTAATTATGTTTAAGTGGCTGCATGTTCCTGGTGGTGCCTGTTGTGCACGTGCGATCAAACCGGATGTCATCACACCTTAGGTCCTGGTGGTGACTGTTGTGCACGTGCGATCAAACCGGATGTCATCACACCGTAGGTAATGTTTTCCAGACACAGCAGCTTATTTTAAAAGCTCAGTTGACCTGACCATGGTTTAGTTTTAAATGTGTGCCATGTTTTCTGTCAGTGCTGCAGGGTCGTAATTACTTGGAGCTGATTCGTAGTGCTGGAAAACAAAACCCGATTCCTTGAGCTTCTGGCATGGGGTGCAGCAACTTGGTTATCGCAGGAACTCCTTTAGCACTTTGACACGTGATCAACAGCTTTTCTATTTCTGTAGTTTTGCTTTGTGCAAAGCCTAACTTCTGCTTAAATACTGTATTTTTAAAAGTCCAGTTTTATTTGCCAGGATTTTCCAAGCTGAAATTGTGTTTTCAAAAAAAAAATTTTTTTTTTTTTTTTTTTTGAATTACAGATGTGGAGCATTGAACCTCTGTGGTTCTGCTGTGCTCTGAAAGAATTCCTTCCAGTTAAGTAGGAATACAAGAAGGTGGTGTGTGTTGGGTTTCATTCCAGATCGGAGTTTGGGCTAAGTTCTTAAAGATGAGTCTCTGTCTCTAGAGAGCTGTCTCTTTGAGAGTTCTCAAAGACTGTCGAATCATCAAAAAAAAAAAAAAAAAAAAAAAAACCTCACATTTTATGTGTTTCAGTTTTGTGGCCCTGTGATTTCAATTATATTACAAGTGAAACACTTGAAATTTTGTTTTGTTTTCTTCAGAGAAGCCAGACTTAGTATAAGGAAATGTGTGCTGCCCCATATTTTAAAAACTAAGGTTTTATCTAGAAGGGGACTTGGAGGGTCATTCTTACTCTTCTAGGAAGAGCTGGCAGGCCCCTCTGCCTCAGACAATGAGGACTTTCTGCACTGGAGCTGGTTTTTTTTTTTTTTTTTTTTTTTTTTTTGTAGAATATCATTAAGAATCATTTAATTGATACTTTTTTAAAAATTTCATTTAATCCTTTTTTTAATGGTCCAGATTTTATCCCCCTCCCAGTCCATCCTCTGACTGATCCACATCCCCCCTCCTCACGTCACCACAAGGATGCTGTCACCCCCTCACTCCCATCCCCAGACCTCCCTACTCCCTGGGGCCTCCAGTCTCTTGGGAGTTAGGTGCATCTTATCTGACTGAGTCCAGACCCGGCAGTCCTCTGCTGTATATATATGTGTTAGGGACTCATATGCTGCCTGGTTGGTGGCCTAGTGTCTGAGAGATCCAGGTTAGTTGAGACTGCCACTCCTCCTACAGGGTCACCCTCCTCCTCAGCTTCTTAAAGCTTTTCCCTAATTCAGTCACAGGGGTCAGCAGCTTCTGTTCATTGGTTGGATGTAAATATCTGCATCTGACTCTTTGAGCTGTGTGCTGTGTCTTTTTTTTTTTTTTTTTTTTTTTTGGTTTTCCGAGACAGGGTTTCTCTGTGTAGCCCTGGCTGTCCTGGAACTCACTCTGTAGACCAGGAGGCTGGCCTCGAACTCAGAAATCCGCCTGCCTCTGCCTCCCAAGTGCTGGGATTAAAGGCGTGCACCACCACCGCCCGCGTGCTGTGTCTTTTGGAGGGCAGTCATGATAGGGTCCTTTTTGTGAGTACTCCATACCGTCAGTAATCGTGTTGGGCCTTGAGGCCTCCCCTTGAGTTGGATCCCAAATCAGGCCTGTTGTTGGATCTCCTTTTCTTCTTGCAGTTCTTTCAGATAGGAACAATTATGGGCCAGAGGTTTTGTTTTTAATTTAATTTACTTGTGTTTTTTTTTTTTATTGGATATTTTATTTACATTTCAGATGTGATTCCCTTTTCTCCATTTTCCTCCCACCCAGGAACGCCCTATCCTATCCTTCCTCCTCCTGCTTCTATGAGGACCCACACTGGGGCACCCAGTCTTCACTGGACCAAGGACTTCCTCTCCCACCTATGCCCAACAATGTCATCCTCCCCTACATATACAACTGGAGCCATGGGTCCCTCCCTATGTGCTCCCAGGCTGGTGGTTTAGACCCTGGGGAGCTCTGGTTCCTGGTATTGTTGCTCTCCCCATGGGGCAGCAAACCCTTTCAGCTCCTTCAGTCTTCTCTCTCACTTCTCCAATGGGAACCACATGATCAGTTCAATGGTTAGCTGTGAGCATCTGCCTCTGTATATTTCAGGCTCTGGCAGACCTCTAAGGAGACAGCTATATCAGGCTCCTGTCAGCATGCACTTCCGGGCATCCACATCAGAATCTGTCTTTGGTAACTAACTGCACAAGGAATGGATACCCAGGTGGAACAGTCTCCGGATGGCCCCTCCTTCAGTTTCTGTCCTACGATTTGTCTCCATATTTGCTGCCATGAGTATTTTGTTACTCCTTCTAAGAAGGACCAAAGCACCCACACTTTGGTCTTCCTTGTTCATGAGTTTCATGTGGTCTGTGAGCTGTATTTTGGATATTTCGAACTTTTGGGCTAATATCCAATTGTCAGTGAGTGCGTACCATGTGTGTTCTTTTGTGATTGGGTTACCTCACTCAGGATAATATTTTCCAGTTCCATCCATTTGCCTAAAAATTTCTCGAATTTATTGTTTTTAAAGGCTGAGAAATATTCCATTGTGTAAATATACCACATTTTCTATATCCATTCCTCTGTTGAAGGACATCTGGGTTCTTTCCAGCTTTTGACTATTATAAATAAGACTGCTATGAACATAGTGGAGCATATATCCTTGTTATATGTTGGAGTATCTTCTTGGTATATGCCCAGGAGTGGTATAGCTGGGTCCTCAGGTAATGCAGTGTCCAATTTTCTGAGGAACCACCAGACTGATTTCCAGAGTGGTTGTACCAGCTTGCAATCCCACCAACAATGGAGGAGTGTTCCTCTTTCTCCACATCCTTGCCAGCATCTGCTGTCACCTGAGTTTTTGATCTTAGCCATTCTGACTGGTGTGAGGTAGAATCTCAGGGTTGTTTTGATTTGTATTTCCCTGATGACTAAGGATGTTGAACATTTCTTTAGGTATTTCTTGGCCACTTGAGTTTCCTCAGTTGAGGATTCTTTGTTTAGCTCTGTACCCCATTTTTAAAAATAGAGTTATTTGGCTGTCTGGAGTCTAATTTCTTGATTTCTTTGTATACCTTGGATATTAGCCCTCTATCAGATGTAGTATTGGTAATGATCTTTCCCAATCTGTTGGTTGCTGTTTTGTCTTATTGACAGTGTCCTTTGCCTTACAAAAGCTTTGCAATTTTATGAGGTTCCATTTGTCAATTCTTGATCTTAGAGCATAAGCCATTGGTGTTCTTCTGTTCAGGAACTTTTCCCCTATGCCTAGGTATTCGAGGGTCTTCCCTACCTTCTTTTTTATTAGTTTCAGTGTATCTGGTTTTATGTGAAGGTCCTTATCCACTTGGACTTGAGCTTTGTACAAGGATCAATTTGCATTCTTCTACATGCTGACCTCAAGTTGAACCAGCACATTTGTTGAAAATGCTGTCCCTTTTCCACTGGACAGTTTTAGCTCCTTTGTCAAAGATCAAGTGACCATAGGTGTATGGGTTCATTTCTGGATCTTCAGTTCTATTTCATTGATCTTCCTGCCTGTCTCTGTACCAATACAATGCAGTTTTTATCACTCGGTAGTACAGTTTGAGGTCAGGGGTGGTGATTCCCCCAGAGGTTCTTTTATTGTTGAGAATAGTTTTTGCTATCTTGGGTTTTTTGTTATTCCAAATGAATTTGAGGATTGCTCTTTCTATCTCTGTGAAGAATTGAGTGGGAATTTTGATGGGGATTGCATTAAATCTGTAGATTGCTTTTGGCAAGATGACCATTTTTACTAAGTTAATCCTGCCAATCCAGGAGCATGGGAGATCTTTCCATTTTCTGAGATCTTCTTCAATTTCTTTCCTCAGAGACTTGAAGTTCTTGTCATACAGATCTTTCACTTGCTTGGTTAGATTCACTCCAAGATATTTTATATTATTTGTGGCTATTATGAAGGGTGTCATTTCCCTAATTTCTTTCTCAGCCTGTTTATCCTTTGAGTAGAGGAAGACTACTGATTTGTTTGAGTTGATTTTATATCCAGTCACTTTGCTAAAGTTGTTTATCAGGTTTAGGAGTTCTCTGGTGGGAGTTTTAGGGTCACTTAAGTATACTATCATATCATCTGCAAATAGTGAAATTTTGACTTCTTTCTTTCCTATTTGTATCCCTTTGACTTCCTATTGTTGTCTAATTGCTCTGGCTAGGACTTCCAGTACTATAATGAATAGGTAGGGTGAGAGTAGACAGCCTTGTCTAGTCCCTGATCTTAGTGGGATTGCTTCAAGTTTCTCTTCATTTAGTTTGATGTTGGCTACTGGCTTGCTGTATATTGCTTTTACTATGTTTAGGTGTGTGCCTTGAATTCCTGATCTTTCCAAGACTTTTAACATGAAGGGATGTTGAATTTTGTCAAATGCTTTCTCAGCATCTAGTAAGATGATCATGTGGTTTTTTTTTCTTTGAGTTTTGTTTATGTAGTGGATTACATTGATGGATTTCCAAATATTGAACCATCCCTGCATTCCTGGGATGAAACCTACTTGATCATGATGGATGATTGTTTTGATGTGTTTTTGGATTCGGTTTGCCAGAATTTTATTGAGTATTTTTGCATTGCTATTCATAAGAGAGATTGGTCTGAAGTTTTCTTTCTTTGTTCTGTCTTTGTGTGGTTTAGGTATGAGTGTGACTGTGGCTTCATAGAATGAATTGGGTAGTGTTCCTTCTGTTTCTATTTTGTGGAATAGTTTGAAGAGAATTGGTATTAGGTCTTCTTGGAAGGTCTGATAGAATTCTGCACTAATACCATCTTGTCCTGGGCTTTTTTTGGTGAGGAGATTGTTAATGACTGCTGCTATTTCTTTAGGGGTTATGGGACTGTTTAGATGGGTTATCTGCTCCTGATTTAACTTTGGTAAATGGTATCTATCTAGAAAGCTGTCCATTTCATCTAGATTTTCCAGTTTTGTTGAGTATAGGCTTTTATAATAGGATCTGATGAATTTTTTTTTTAATTTCCTTAATTTCTGTTATGTCTCCCTTTTCAGTTCTGATTTTATTAATTTGGATACTGTCTCTGTGCCCTCTGGTTAGTCTGGCTAAGAGGTTATCTATCTTGTTGATTTTCTCAAAGAACCAGCCCCTGGTTTTGTTGATATTTTGTATAGTTCTTTTTGTTTCTACTTGGTTGATTTCAGCCCTGAGTTTTATTGTTTCTTGCAGTCTACTCCTCTTGGGTGTATTTGCCTCTTTTTGTTCTAGAGCTTTCAGATGTGCTGTCAAGTTGTTAGTGTATGCTCTCTCCAGTTTCTTTTTGTACGCACTTAGAGCTATGAGTTTTCCTCTTAGCACTGCTTTCATGGGGTCCCACAAGTTTTGGTATGTTGTGTCCTCATTTTCACTAAATTCTAAAAAGTCTTTAATTTCTTTCTGTATCACTTCCTTGACCAAGTCATTGTTGAGTAGAGCGTTGTTTAGTTTCCACGTGTATGTGGGCTTTCCAATGTTTTTGTCATTATTGAAGACCAGCCTTAGTCTGTGGTGATTTGATAAGATGCAAGAGATTATTTCAATCTTTTTGTATCTGTTGAGGCCTGTTTTGTGACCAATTATATGGTCTATTTTGGAGAAAGTACCATGAAGTGCTGAGACAAAGGTATATTCTTTTGTTTTAGGATGAAATGTTCTATAGATATTGGTTAAATCCATTTGGTTCATAACTTCTGTTAATTTCATTGTGTCTCTGTTTAGTTTCTATTTCCATGATCTGTCCATTACTGAGAGTGGGGTGTTGAAATCCCCCACTATTATTGTGTCAGCTGCAATGTGTACTTTAAGCTTTAGTAAAGTTTCTTTTATGTATGTGGGTGCCCTTGCATTTGGAGCATAGATGTTTAGAATTGAGAGTTCATCTTGGGCAATTTTTCCTTTGATAAATATGAAGTGTCCTTTCCTTATCTTTTTTGATTACTTTTGTTTGAAATTCGATTTTATTTGATATAAAAGAATATGGTAGAATGGTTATTTCAGCTTGTTTCTGGGGACCATTTGCTTTGAAAATTGTTTTCCAGCCTTTTACTCTGAGGTAGTGTCTGTCACTGAGGTGCGTTTCCTGTATGCAATAAAATTCTGGGTGCTCTTTATCCAGTCTGATAGTCTACGTCTTTTTATTGGGGAATTGAGTCCATTGATGTTAAGAGATATTAAGGAAAAATGATTGTTGCTTCCTGTTATTTTTGTTATTAGAGGTGGAATTACGTTTGTGTAGCTATCTTCTTTTGGGGTTGTTGGAGGATTACTTTCTTGCTTTTTCTAGGGTGTAATTTCCCTCCTTGTGGTGGAGTTTTCCATCAATTACCCTTTGAAGTACTGGATTTGTGGGAAGATATTGTGTAAATTTGGATTTGTCATGGAATATCTTAGTTTCTCCATCTATAGTAATTGAGAGTTTTGCTGGGTGTAGTAGTCTGGGCTGGCATTTGTGTTCTCTTAGGGTCTGTATGATATCAATCCAGGATCTTCTGGCTTTTATAGTCTCTGGTAAGAAGTCTGGTATAATTCTTATAGGTCTGCCTTTATATGTTACTTTACCTTTTTTTCTTACTGCTTTTAGTATTTTTTTCTTTGTTTTGTGCATTTGATGTTTTGATTATTATGTGACAGGAGGAATTTCTTTTCTGGTCTAGGCTATTTGGAGTTCTGTAGGCTTCTTGTATATTCATGGACATCTCTTTCTTTAAGTTAGGGAAGTTTTCTTCTATAATTTTGTTGAAGATCTTTACTGGCCCTTTAAGTTGGGAATCTTCACTCTCATCTATACCTATTATCCTAGGGTTTGGTCTTCTCATTGTGTCCTGGATTTCCTGGATATTTTGGGTTAGGAGCTTTTTGCATTTTGCATTTTCTTTGACAGTTGTGTCAATGTTTTCTATGGTATCTTCTGCACATGAGATTCTCTCTTTTATCTCTTTTATTCTGTTGGTGATGCTTGTGTCTATGACTCCTGCTTGATCTCTTTCCTAGATTTTCTATCTTCAGGGGAGTCTCCCTTTGAGATTTCTTTATTGTTTCTACTTCCATTTTTAGATCCTGGATGTTTGTTTAATTTCTTCACTTGTTTAGTTGTGTTTTCTTGCAATTTTCTTGCAATTTTTTAAGTCCTCTTTAAGGACTTCTACATGTTTACCTGTGTTCCCTGTACTTTTTAAAGGGAGTTATTTATGCCCTTCTTAAAGTCCTCTATCATCATCATGAGAAGTGAGTTTAATTCTGAATCTTGCTTTTCTGGTGTGATGGGTTGTCCAGGGCTTGCTATGGTGGGAGAACTGGGTTCTGATGATGCCCAAGTAACTTTGGTTTCTGTTGCTTATGTTCTTGAGCTTACCTTTTGCCATCTGGTTTACTCGAGTGTTCACTGTCTCTTGACTGGAGCCTGTTTTTCCAGTTATCTTGCTTGTGTCAGGACTTCTCAGAGTCCAGATGTCTCTGTGATCCTGTGATCCTGAGCTCCTGGGTGGAAGAACTCCTGGGACTCAAGCTGCCTCTGGGATCCTGAAATCCTGCTGCTCTGAGTGCAGTGGTTCCTCTAGGATGGCTCAGGGTAAGGTGTCTTCATGGGAGCAAACTAGCCAGTTGTTTGCCCCAGCCAAAAGGACCAAGTGAGGGGTGGAAGGGGAGTGGTATTCCGAAGGGGTGGGGTTTGGGTGGCTGATGGGTCCAGAGTGCCCCAGGCTCCCAGTTGTAGCTCTGGGGCATAGGGTAGTGGGAGAGGGGTCTTACCTGATGCTCTGAGTACAGCTGCACTGGAGCTGTTAAGGAATACTGTTGCCCCTTATCTCTTGGTGATCTACTGCAGTGTGGCACTCCTTAAATGTTTCTAAAAGCTGTCTTAACACGGATCTCTTGTGAAGTTTGCAGATCGACCAGGTTTTCTTCAGTTCAAATGGGATAACTGTGTTGCAGGGCATGCTGGTCTGATGCGTTCATGTGTTATAAACCTCTCCCTAGATTTTTCCACTAACAAGTACCTCAAAGAATAAGAGGCATAGGGCATAAGAGCTTAGGAATCCAGAGTGTTCTTTTCAGTTCATGCCACTTAATCAAGCTAAACACTAAATACTGGGTTTTGATAATGTGTTAGGTACATTTTTCTCCAATCAGTTAGAGTGGGGAAAATGTAAATAATAAAATGACCACATTTGAAATGTATTCTTAGTTGGAGACTTTTAAGATTCTACATCTATATTGAATGTAGAAGTTTTGGTTACAGGAGCTCTTTAGGGAAGCAGGAAGCATGAAGGAGGCAGCATTATTAAAACACTAAATACCCGGGCAGTAGTGGCGCACGCCTTTAATCCCAGCACTTGGGAGGCAGAGGCAGGCGGATTTCTGAGTTCGAGGCCAGCCTGGTCTACAGAGTGAGTTCCAGGACAGCCAGAGCTACAGAGAAACCCTGTCTCGAAAAACCAACCAACCAACCAAACAACCAACCAACCAACCAAACAAACAAACAAATGAAAAAAAAAAACAAAAAAACCCACTAAATACCAGAAGGTGGTGGCCCACACCTTTCATCCTAGCATTTAGAAGGCAGAGAAGTATGTGTATGTATCTCTGTGAGTTTGAGGTCAGCCTGGTATACAGAGTGAGCTCCAGGACAGCCAGGGAATATAGAGAAACTGTGTCTGGAAAAAACCAAAAATACTAAATACTGTTTTATCAAAGAAATGCAACGTCTTAGTTGTGGGTAAGAAACATAGTAAGTATGTTTTTTGGTCGTGATAGCTTTTTTCTATGTAAAATAATTTAAAAGATGTTTTGTTTAGTTTATACTAGCACCAAATTGTCAGTGAAAATAAATGCCCAGTTGACTGATCATAACAATTGGACTTCTGAAATATGGTAGTTGCTTTCTTAGGAAAATTTAAAAAGATTATATGTATGTGTGTGATTGTGTGATTGTGTGTGTGTGTGTGAATGTATGTGCATATGAGTGCAGGTGCCTGTGGAGGCCAGAGGTACAAAATCCCTTGGAGCTTAGAAATTTAGGTAGATTTCAAGCATGTCTATGAAAAGCCCTATAGAAACATGATGTTATAGAAAATACAATGAGCAATGATAAAGTGCCAGGTTAAGCTACTGGTGATAATAACAAGGATGGCCAGGGCACTTTATTGATCTTCCACTGTGGGACAAGCTGTTTGAAAACCTGGAGTTGGAGGTGGGTTGAGGAGGTGTAAGAAACCTCACTCCCCTGCAGGTCAGGCAGAGGGCCTCTGTTAGAGCTCCTTTGGCTGACAGCCCAGTGGTCCAGAGAGCTCAGTAGCTAATCTCCTTGTTATACAGCACAGTTGATCTTTCTGTTCTCATTCAGCTGAGTTTGAAGCTCAAAGTTGTCTCAGTAGTTTGCTCCTGGCCATTCTACTGAAGTGAGATTTGAACTAGCTACTTGCAGGTATATGCTCTGTTCAAGTTTGCAAGCCTATAGTTTGGGCTATGATATTTCTGAACATTGCAGAGCAAACAGTTGGCGTGTTATTTTGGTTAATGGCTCATGATAACTTCAAATATTGTTCTTCAGAGGCTAGAGAGAAGGCTCAGTGATTAAGGACACTTGTTCTTGCAAGGGACTGGAATTGACTTCTCAGCACCCAGGTCAGATGGTTGAGAACAGCTTCTGCCCTGGGGATCCAACAGTCACTTCTAATCTCTACAGGCACCTACACACATATAGCATATACTCTCTCACACACATATATGCACATAAATAAAAATCAATCTTAAAAACTTACCTCCAGAATGCATCTAAAACAATTTCCCCTATTACTGTAGAGAGCACCTTCGTAGAGAGGGAGAAGGGACTTAATTATGAAGAATGTCTAATAAATCTGCAGTAGAATTTGTAAACAGGGTTTGAAAGAGATGGTGTTGAAAACAAAACAAACAAAGGGTGGGACAGAGGCACTGAGAAATGTTGAAGGTGGAAATGGAAATAGCTAGACCCATTCAACAACCATTTCCAGTTGGTTGGATGGTACACAAAGACCTGAAGAAGTGTGGAGATGGTGGTAGGGTGGGGACATCTCTTGCACACTCAGCACTGTATGGTGAGTTCAATGTCAGGACTGATTTGGATGGAATCCTGATTGGCTTCTTCATTTTTTCTCATGATGGCTATTTGGGGACAGCACATATTCAATACTTGTTAAGCGAATGTCTGCAGTATTTCAGGCTTCTTTCTGAGTCTTATGGATACAGAACAGGACAACTTTCAGAGAGACTACTTTTCATGCATGGAGCTTGGAGAGGTGGAGACAAGTGCAGAAGGAAGTAATGACCTCAGATGGGATGTAAGTTGGCTAATGTAGCTGCTTTGTATGGAGTAGTCAGGAAACTGACATTTCTGTTGGATCTGTGGCAGGAGGCAGAGGGCCAACACTAAAGATTCCCATAAACAGTTCAGATGGACAGAATCCTTAGTGTCTGGGGCAAAGACCTATCATGAAGCATTAGAAACTGCTAGACCAGAGCTCTGAGGGCCAGAGAGAGTGTTAGGAAGTAAGGAAGAGAGCTGGCAGCATGGAGCTTTTCTGTACAAGAGCAGATACTTGAAGAAAGCAGGATACTGAGAGTTGGCATGACCTGATGACTAGGAAGGCTTGTTCCATGGAGAAAGGACTCTGGGGTACTATGTGGAAGGGTTGGAGAGGGCTGTACACTGTGAGAGTAGACAAAACACCAAGGGCCTAGCCGACTGTACAGACTGGTTTGGAGAATCTGAGTTTATCACTTGCTCTGCCAACTTGCTTTAGATGACATTGAGAGGTCCCTGGGGTGAGAGGAGAAATAGTAGATTTCCTAGGGTCGGGAATCAGAACAAGGTGGAAATCAAGCTATTTACCTGTCGTTCATCTCTTCACTTCCCATCCTACATTAGGATTCTTAGGGCCTTGTGCATGTTGTCCACAGCACTTGGTCTTCAAACAACAGCAAACCCCATAATTATTTATTTTAAAAATGTATTTTCTCTCTGTGTATGTTCGTTTACCATGTGCATGCCTGGTGCCTGTAGAGGGCAGAAGAGGGTGTCAGAGCCCCTGGAATTGGAGCCACAGTGTGGGTGTTGTAACTTGAGCCCAGGTCCTCTGAAGAGCAGTCAGTGCTCTTAAACAGAGTCATCTCTCCAGCCTCATGGTCCTTTTCTCACTTTTGAGATAGGATCTCCATACATTTCCTAGTCTTGCTTAAACATATTCTGTGGCACAGGAAGACCTTACATTTATAATCCTCTTTTCTCAGCCTTCCAGATGTACAGCTGGTTTATAGCCTGTGCCACCAGGCCCAGCTCAGGTTTTTAATTAATGAAGTTTTCACATCAGCATGCCTGTACAACCTTGTAAGTGCTTTAGAAAGCTTTGACCACATAGCTGTGTTCCTCTAGCGCTTCAGACCCTAGCTGCTCCATGGCGTCTCTTCTGTTTTGAAGTCAGTGCTGTTTTCCTGTTCCTAACAGATGCAAAGTAGGCAGAGACCTAAGGAGATCAAGTCAAGCTACTTTAATTTGAGAAACCGTTTTTTTATGTCTTCTCCATCACACTAATCATCATCCACAGATGATGGCAGTTAGGCAGTGAGATGCAGGGCAGTTTTTGATGAATGTGTTCGTTTTATGGAGTAGGAACACTATTTTTGAACAAAAGATTATCTTTTTTCTCTTATTTGGTATGTGTAAGTGTGCAGTTGTGCTGCCACAGAACACATGTGGACCTCAGAGGACAACTTCAAAGGAGAAGGTTTCCTCCTACGGTGGGCTCTAGAGATGCAGCTTGGCTGGGAGGCGTGCACAGCCAGCACTTACCTGTTGGGTTGTCTTGCTGGCCTCCAACTCTGTCAGTTAAAGGTATCTAGGATCTTTGGTATATTGGCCATTGCTCTGTAGAGCCAGAGGTGCAGGCACTTACACTCTTTCTTCCCTGTTTTTTTCCTTCAGCCCTTTGGTCAGTGTGCACCAGACTTTTATCTCCAGTCTCTTTTTCTCTTGGGGTGGTGCAGTGTTTACCTTGGTCATTATTTTTGTTCTAGTCTATACAAAAAATTGTGTATTCTTTGTGGTCTTTCTGAACAACAGTTTTTCCCTCTCCAGGATTCTTCAAGACAGATCTCTAGTACAATATAATAAACTCCTTAGCCAGATAACAAGTCTCTTTGTTACCCAGCCCACAGAAATTAAGCCCTGTTGATCAAGAATGCATCCCATTTCAGACGCTTTAGCTACCTACAGGAAGTGGTCAAAAGATTCAAAACACCAGCGTCAGCATTTATAAGACAGCCTCTGGTGGCACTCACTGCTGTTTGCATGCTTCTGAGGAATCTCATTCGGGTGCTACAGGGCTTACTTGGGGTGTTTGTTTTTTCTCTTGCTCACAGACAGTTGTATCCGTTTGCATCTTGCCGCTCATAGCCAGCTCTACTCCATTGGCCGTTGTCATCTTTCTATGTGAAAGGCAAAATGAAATATTTAATACACTTTGATATAAAACAAATTACATGATCATAAAGTAGCATTGCCCACTTCAGGGAAGAGCACAGGAACATTAATCTTACAGAGTAGTTGCAGACAGAAAGAATTTAGTAAATACCTATTTTGCTCCTTTTAAGTATTTGTGGCTCTGACAGCTACTGAAAGCAGAGTTACCTCAAGGGACATTGCTTTGGATGATGTATTTGGACTTTTTCTAAATTCAGTCTAAGGATAATTGAAAAGGTTTTTAACTTTGTCTCCAAATAGGCACAGTTGTATCCTTTTCATTTGAGACATTGTCTCGCTTTGAAAAAGCTCACTATGAAGAAAAGCTGTGTACCTGTGGATAAATATTTCTTGAGGCACACATACTGACCACAGGTTCTAGCCTCCTGTCACTGTTCCCATCTTCTGTGGAGCCTCAGATCTCTGACTTAGGGCCATTAGTTCACTCAGACAGAAGCAGATTGTGCAGTTGCTGTGTGCAGGGGCTGAGTGAACTCAGTGGGATGTAGTGAGGCAAGAGTGGTTGACAGGCGAGGAGCATTTACTCTGTGGCAGTTTGTATAGGAGCAGCTAGAGGAGGTTTTATGTCTGACTTTGTCTATAGTTGTAGGGATGGCTTCAACATGAGGGAATGCGTAGGGCCTGCAGATACGCTGTTCTAGATGAGAAGAGAGCAGAGTGTGGATTTTAGATTTCTTACTTGGTGACTTGAAACTATTACTGTGAAGCACATCGTTTAATAGAAGTTTCAGGTCTCCCCCTTCATTATGTAACCCAGGCTGGCCTGGAACTGGGATGATCTTTGTTCCTTATTGTCTTGGGTACTCAGATTATAGGTGTGAGCTACCTATAGTTCACACCAGCTAAGCTTTAAGCACATAACTCACCTGATCAAAACAAACAAACAAACAAACAAACAAACAAACAAACAAGACATAACTCCACAATCTGAAATCTTAAATTTGGACAAGAGGCCATGAGTAGAAAGTTTCACCTCTAATCTCACGTGAAGAGTAGCAGTTAGAAATGCAGCCTTTATGCTGTATGTATCAGGTGCATGTAAGACACATGAATATTATGTTTATACTTCAGTCTCTTTCATAAGATTTTTATGGGTATTTGCAAATATCCCAAAATACAGAGACAAAATAAATTCTGGAACATTTCTAGTCCTAAACCTTTTGGATAAGGAGTACTCAGCCCTTATTTCTTATAATTGCATTGGAATTATCTGAAATCAGAATATGCAAAACTGTTCTAATGACTTCCCCAGCAATAAGGCCTGCACTTCTTATCCCTTAAAGCATCTTATTTGTTATTTTTATGTGTATTTTGCCTACATGTATGTCTATGTACCATGCATGTACAGGACCCATAGAAGCATGAAGCAAACTGTCTGGAGTTACAGACAGTTATTAGCCACCATATGGGTGCTGGAAATTGAATCAGGGTGTTCTAGAAGGGTAGCCAGTGCTTCTTAATCCCTGAGCCATCTCTCCAGCCCAACACTCCTTATTCTTGACCTTCCACAATTCAGCTGTGGATAATTAATCTTTCCATTCTGTCCCAAAGAAGGCAGTTTTCATCACTGTATTCCTATTACTTTAACTGTGTCTGCCTGATAACTATACATGTTAGTGAGTACATGGTTCAGAGACACTGAGGTTAGCAAGGAGTTGGGGTTAAGGGGCAGACAGGGGTTTCCTTTGAGTGACTGACTTTGATGAGAACCATGCTGAAAGATGAATATAGAAGCAGCTGTTAATCTGCTCATATATAGGAATGGTTGCAGGCTCCTTGCTTATAAAACATTATTTTTCATGTATAATCCCATTTTACTTTAATTAAAATAAACACATTTTGCCAGGCAGTGGTGGTGCATCTTTAATCTTAGCACTTGGAAGGCAATGGGTCTCTGGTTTTGAGGCCATCCTGGTCTACAGAGTGAGTTCCAGGACAGCCAGAGCTACATAGAGAAACCCTATATTGAAAACAAAACAAACCAAAAAATCAAACCAAAACAGTAACAACAACAACAACAACAAAGCCCTACAATTTCTTGTGGAACTCCTCCATGTTGATTGTTTAGGAAATGACAGTCTGCTCTACATGACACTGAATGAGTGCTAGCATAGTCTATGTGCGATTAACTTTGTCACAGAGTAGTGTTCACATTGATATGTGTGTTACTATCAATTTTAACTTCTTACAAGTGGCCCAAGAAATAGTTGATAATGCAAAAAAAAAAAAAAAAAAAATCATTGGCTATGATTTTGCGATTTTGTTTTAAATAACTCAAATTTGACTGCTAGAGAAGGATTTAAAAGTATGGATTTAAAAGTATGCCAGGATAAAAGACAGTGTATTTATTGAACACAGAAGAGTTTTAATATGATTTAGTCTTAATAGAAGACTGGTAGACTTCATATCAATTTTTAACATGACAGCCCAGAGTAGACTCTAGGTAGTTCTCTTAACCTCAACAACCTCCTAGCTCAATAAGAATATTAGGCTGTTGTGAGATAATCTTTTGAGAACTGTATTACAGCTGCAACGTCCTCAGGGAGGTTGGGAAGGGACTCAAAGAGAAGTGTGCCTCGGGCTCCTGAAGGAGGTTCCACATCCACTGAGGCCCTGTATGCTGCCCTCACAGAGATTGGGATGAATCCTACACTGGCTTCCTGCAGAAGCAGGGACAGAGCATGCCTGTGTGAGGAAGCCAGCTGACTTGTCTGGTGTACTTCCTGCCAGCAGAGTGACCACAGGAGCAGGAGGCTGACTGAGATGGTCTGATCTTTTGACACCCCTTCAAGTGTTGCATAGGTGTGATCGGGCTGAAAAACCCAGGCCCTGGTACATGATAGACCCTTGCTCTACCCCTGAGCAATACCACAGTCCTTAGTGTTATTTTTTTAATAAAAAATTTTAATATTATTGTTTGTGTATGATACACAGACAGATGCACACATGGACATGCACATGCACAGACATGTACATGAATGACAGCTTTGTGGACACAGTTTTTCTTTCTTGCTTTATGTATGTTCTGGGGCTCAAACTTAGGACATTAGGCTTGTGCTGTAACTTATCCACTGAGGTGTCTCATTGGCCTGTTATTTCTTAAGTCCTCTCTGTGAGCTGGGAAGATGGGTCCTTGGGTAAAGTGCTTGCTGTGCAAACATAGAACTTTAATACTGATGCTCAGCATCCACATGGAAGCCAGGCATGCTAATGCACGACTGTGGCTCCAGTAGTACGGGGCAGATAGATAGGTTCAGGGTAAAGGTAGAGGCCTCACTGGCCAGCCAGTCTAGCCAGTTGGTCAGTTCTAGTCAGTGAGAGACCTTGACTCAACATGTAAGCTGAAGAACAATAGTAGAAGACACTTGATGTCAGCCTCTGACCTCCTTGTGATACCCCTGTGCGTAAGCACTGATGCATGCATAGACAATCCTTACTGAGTCAAATTGTTTGGAAAGGTTATTTTTGCAGGGCCAGGTAAAAAGGAGCTTTGTGGTATTGTTCCCAGAAAGCAGTCTGGGGCTTTGAGTGAGTACAACACAATATGAAACTGGAGGGACAATTCACATTTGTTCTCTACAGAAGCATAGGAATGTCAGCTTTCCTCTAAATCCCAGCACTACCTTACTAACCTAGCAGCTTTGTGGGAAGTGTCTTATGTGTTGGGGATTTTGAGAAGGATTTTTGTTCTTTTTATAGATTGTTCATTTTTCTTTGAAGGGCAAGTTTTTCTCCTTGTATGCCTGATTTCCTCCAGGTAAGCCTAGGGTAAGTGTGAGTTTTGCAAATGGCAACTCTGAAGGTGTGGTGGTCAGCCTTCCTGTTCCTTATAACATCTTATACCCACATTCCAATTTTCTTCCTCTGTTACTTCACATGGCTTTTAAAACCAAATGAAGACGGCTGCAGAGGTGGCTCAGTGAGTAAAGTCCTTGTTACCTCGCTGCAACCCGTTTGATCCCAAGGAATCATGTGGTGGGAAGAGAAAACAATAGCCTCAGATTGTCTTTGGCCTCCATGCATACAGTGATATGTACATGAATACATATGAATACACACACACACACACACACACACACACACACACACACACACACACACTATCAAATAAATAAACCTCTGACTCAAAGTAAGCTTTCAGTGCCCTAGCCAATGATCTGTGTGTCTTCTTGGAAAGGTTGCTCCTTCTTCCACCTGAACTAACCTTTCTTTGAAAACGAAGCATTCTTATATCAGTGATGTAACATTAATTAAAATGACTGCATGGACTATCACAATGGGACTGTGACCTGTTCCTTTTGAATGAATATTATCTGTTTCCTGTGTTTCTGGAAGTTCTGTGTAGACATGGCTTTGGCACAAATTACTGTGCTGTGTGCTGGAGTGTGTGTGTGTTTGTGTGTGTGTGTGTGTTTATATATCTGGCTTGTGTATCTTATACTTTTCTTATTCTCTGTTTATAGTGACAGTAATTAGTAGCTGGGGCACAGTCCCCTTACTATTTGTATTTTTACTGAATTCTTCCATGTTGCTGGATAGTTTTCCCTTTCATTGTTTATGGATGTAACACTGTACTGAACATCTTCAGACACTTAGAATTCTTTCATTCTAACCATTTCTTTGGGGATGAATCCCAGGAATAAGTTTATAAAATGCAACTTTTATAACTTCTGATACTTGGTTTACTTTTTTGTTTGTTTGTTTTTATTGTTTTGTTTTGTTTAAGACAGGATTTCCTTTTTGTAGCTCTAGCTGTCCTGGAACTTGTTCTGTAGACTAGACTAGCTTCAAGCTTAGAGATCCACCTGCCTCTGCCTCCCAAGTGGTGGCATTAAAGGTGTGCCCAGCCCTTTTTTTCTTTTTCTTTTTTGGTTCCATAGCAGAATCACAGAGTCTTCCAATTGTTAAAAGTGAAAAATTGTAAGCTTTGCAAATATCATAGCCCAGGCAAGCACCCACAGTGGCTCATAACCATTTGTAACTCAGGTTACAGGGAATCCAATGCCTATGGCCTTAGCAGGCACCTCCATAAATGTGGATAGAGAAATATGTGTGCATGTTCACACACACACACACACACACACACACACACACACACACACACACAGTATACGTATATATATACACAAGTAAACACTAATTGCATAAAAAATAAACTCTAAATCTTTAAAGAAATGTAATCCTAAGCTATGTGGCCTTTGTGTCTAGCTTTTGTCACTTAAGGTGTTTTAAGGTTTTTGTTGTCACATGCATGAGATCTTTGTTGTTCACAGTAATTTTCATTCCATTGTAATATTATGGGTTCTTGACTAAAGTTGAGGCAGCATGGTTATGCCAAAAATGTCCTATTAAGTATATCTTTCTTCTCATAGCAAAGATGTATGAGAGTAATAATATGCATGAATAAAAATGATACTTTATGGTTGTTAGTTTCATCATTGATTCCTTAAGCCAATTTTAGTATATAATAATTGACTTGGAAATTAAAATTCTCCTGCCTCAGTTTCCCAAGTGTGAAAGTTTCCTACCATATCTGACTTTACAATTTGTTTGATTTTTTATCATGATCATTCAAAAATCACTTGATCCAAACAAAACAATAACAGCTTCATTTTGTTTCTGTTTTATTTCTGGGAATTAAACTGTCATTTTGAGAATATTTGGATCCTTTACAAGGACATGCTTGTAAAACAAAGCTAAAGGGTGGTAGCAGTGCCCGCCTGGCCGTTGCTCTCATACCATTGTCACAGTTAGTTTAACTTGCTGCCCTCTCTTTCTTCTTCATGAAAAAGAGGGAAGAAGGAATTGATTTTTATTGAAAACAAGGCTGCATTTCTTTTTCTTTATAGCATTTGAAATATAATTATAGGTTTTCACATCAAAATCTATTATAGCTAGGCTTTAAGTTTAGAGAGTTGACGTGATATTTAAACTTTATAACTTGGGGGAATACTTATGACTGTGAATATAAGGAGACGTTTGACATAATTTTAAAAGAACATTTCAAAGGTGTGGTACTTTGATTTTGTCATTTTGTTTTCATGTCTTCAAAGAGGAGGAAGAAGCAATCTTTATCTTCTTGAGGTCCTTGGCAACCATGGATGATATTATTATTATTATTATTATTATTATTATTATTATTATTATAACTATTTGCCTCTAGGAGCCTCATAAATTAAAATTCAAGTTCCTTGTTTTGGCTTTTTACAATGGTTCTTGGTAGGTTTCTAGACCAGTTGTGTGCACCATCCTGGACTTGCTAGAAATGGAATCTCAGTCCCCTTTCCACATCAGGGTGGGCCAGCAGTCTGTTTAATTACCCTCTGTCCTTGCCAAAATTTTAGAACCTCTCTGCCCGTAAATAGATGCATGCTAGTTTCCACTTGCTCCTGTAATCTTTTCTTCTTCCTCTCTCCACAGAGACCTCATCTTCCACAAATGTGACAGTTTATTCCCTCTTTGGGCCTTTGTTCTCTTTGTGGCATACTTGTTCAACCTTAGCTGGACTTGAGCCTCATTTCTTTTAGTTGTGGCTGCGTGCATAAGAGTCCTCCCAACATTGTAGAGAGGAGCTCGACTCTTCAGCTGGTATTTTGTTCCCCCACAGTTCCTTCCTCTGGCTCACCTTGTTCTTTAGGAGGGTGAGTTCTGCATGTGTACCAGGGTTTCCTAGCTATCTGGTTCTCCTTGGGGTTGCCCAGTGGGGAGTAAGGGGGCAGGCAGCTTGAATTTCTCTCTGTATCTTTCCATATAGCTTCCATGTTCTTCTGTCATCTACTTTCTCCCTTCCTCTGCATTTTATGTTAACTATTTCAGCAGAGATCATTTATACACTAGAACATAGACCACAGATCATCTGTAGATGTTGGATGAATAGGAAGAATATTGAATCAGAAATAGAATGGTGGTGGTCAGATGGACCTGAAGAAATCAAGTTCATAGCTGATTGTATACTATATGCAAGGCCATTTCATGATGCCTAAGTAGAACTTACCTGAAACAAGCTGGAGGTAAGATTGTGTGCCCTGGACCAAAACATTTCTCTGAAAGGTAATGACAAGTGTGTCCCTGTGTGTGCAGTGATGAAAGTGACACAAAGTAACACAGTAGCTTAGTCTCTGAAGGAAACCATCATTGGTTTTTGGATCTTGGCTTTGCCATTTATTTCTTAGCTATATGACTTGGAGAGGTTGACTTCCTCTCTGTACTCCAGTGTGTTATTGTAAAGTGCAGTGTCATCTACAGCGTTTGATGCACGTTGGATGCTTGTTAGCTACCAGAAACCTTGAGGTGCTGAAGGTACACTAGCAAAGACAACTCTTGGCTGCATGGCATTGCTCTGTAATGAATGGTAAGCTTGTGACTATCAAGTACAGAACCTATGAAGAGGTAGTGGCTTGTGTGTGGGGGGTGGGGGTGGGGGTGGGGGTGGGGGTGGTAGGGTGTTGGAATTTTAGTAGGAGTGGCCGGGAAGATGTTATTGAGAGGGTGACAGTTGCAGAGGCACAAGGAGACTAAGCTGTGCTGCTTAAGAACATGCTCAGCAGGAGCAGCAAGTCAAAATTGTAGTCAGGCACAGGCCTGGCCTGTGTGTAACAACTTGGAGGACTCTGGGAGAACAGAAGCGAAGAGTTGTAAAGTTAATGGTGGCAGAGTCGTTGGTATGGGCAGGTCACATGGATCTTGCGGTCTCTAGTCAGTGTTGGGTTTTATTGTTGCACCTAATTAAATGGCAGTTCCTAGGGAATGTAGGACTCATTTTAAAGATAACAGTATTTCAAAGAGGTACCCTCCTAAAACATCCTGTGGAAGTGTGGGGTTCTATTAGATGTGTCTAGGGAGCTAGCAAAATGCCATTGCTAATCCAGCATTGAGGATTTCAGCACAGGGATGGAGAGCACAGCTCCTTTTTATGAAGAAGAAGGGTGTTGGCTCAGGCACTTGCCATTCACACCAGTGTTAATTCATGGAGCAAGCATTCAGGGAGGAACACTCCTTACATTCTTACAGTGGTTGTGCTTTAGAAAGCAAAGGCTGGACTGCTGTTAAATGTGAGGTGGCTGGCTAAGTGGAGGACTTCCTAACGCTTCTCAGAAAAAGCACAGATATCTTGTTTTGTTTTGTTTTGTTTTGTTTTGTTTTGTTTTGTTTTTTGAGACAGGGTTTCTCTGTGTAGCCCTGGTTGTCCTGGAACTCACTCTGTAGACCAGGCTGGCCTCGAACTCAGAAATCCGCCTGCCTCTGCCTCCCAAGTGCTGGGATTAAAGGCATGTGCCACCACTGTCCGGTGCACAACTATCTTGAAGAGTAAAGGATAGATCAGAAAAAGTTGTACTCTGACCTTGTTTTAATACTTGTTCTGTTTGCTTGAGAGTTGATATAAGTCTTTGGATAATGCCTGTGAAAGTAGCCGGTAAGACAGAAGTATACAGAGGTCTATTGTATAACAGTGTTTATTTGCTGATGCAGTGTGTTTAGTAATCTGGTATTAACTTACAGTGAAGACAGTTCTTTTGAAGCTTTAAACTTCAGAGGAAGTTTAGTGTGAGTGAGGAATATGGAACAGTATTATTTAATACTATTGTTCAGCAGAGTAACATTCTCTGAGCTTGGTTAATCTTTATTTTTTCCAGTGTTGTCAAGGCACTATGTGTAAGGAGCTTCCATGCAACTTTGTTGGCTAAGTTGAGGCTTTAGAATCCACACTTCATATGCTACAATTATTAGAATTCACAAAGCCGGAGGTGATTAGCGTGAATGCACTCAGTTCATACTAGGAATCTTGACAGCATTTTAGCTTATTTTATATGATTTACTTACTGTTTTAACAGAATCCACTTTAATGTTTCTGGATTACTTTGTATGTGATAAGTGTTTATATGAATTAGGGGACACCTTTGCAAAAAGGGGACGTGAAGGATCCCAAGGAAACGGGCTTTAAGCACTGAGGAGGAGAGCCCAGGTGCCTCCAAATCTTCTGGTCCTCAATGTGATGTCTGAGTTAATTTCTGTCACTGTTCTCAGTGCTGCTCTTTTTTTTTTTTTTAAATTGGATATTTTATTTACATTTCAGAAGCCATCCCCTTTCCCCATTTCCCCTCCCTATAAAACCCCTATCCTATGCCCCCTTCTCCTTTTTGCTTTTATACAATTTCTTTTAATGTTAACCAAAGGCTTTATAAGTTTGGTAGTGCTCAGTATCAATCATAAGTGTAACCCAGTACCCAACCTAGATATATCAATTGAGACATGTGAATATCTACCTCCATGTCCCCCCCTTTCTCATCACCTAGATCATCCTCTTCTTCTCCTCCTTTCCTTACTCCTCTTCCTCTCCGTACTTCTCCCACCTTAGCGCCTCCTACATATCACCCTTCCTGTTAAAATAAAACTTTTCTCTCAAAATACAATCAGAGCATAACTATACCAATTTGTGTTAGTAAGGTATAAGATAGACCTAATACCCAGACCATCATTTTGTTGACTAACCAGAACGTCTGTCATCTCTCCTAACTAACACTTAGTTTTGAACCTGACTTTTTCTTTTTCTTGGCTTTAGAATGAATGTCACCTGGAAACCATCCTCTCAAATCTTTTCTCTCAAAGTAAATAGCCAGGATTGGCTATGAGACTATAAGTTTTCAACCCCATCAGAAATCCAGAATGACCTAGTTAACAGAAATTATAGGCAGCACAAAGCATACCTTCTAAAACTTAGCCAATTTATAGAGACTGCTGAACACCTGGACAGCCCCTATATTATAAAAAGTTGAAGCATCCTATTTTCAGCCTTCTGGCCCAGGATCATCTGACAGACCTAGTGATGCAGAATTATTAAGGGCTGATTACTCTGCCTTGGCAAACATAATCAATTGACTATTCTGCAAGTGTGTCCTTTTCTAGACAGTAATTTGTCTGTAGATGGAAAGAGGCAATTCTTGCCTAGTGGCTGTCTCACCACAATTGGAATAACTCCAAAGATGCTCAATTTCTTCTTAGAATCCAAGACAGGGAGCTGTCAGGAGCAGACGGGTCTCTAATCAAAATGAACATTAATACAGAAATGTTTGTAACATCAATTCTGTGGACTTCTGATGTTTTGAAAACCAACTATCCATGTAAGGTAATCTGGACTGTTGTCTGTTAACTCCTCTCATCTATTTCTAAATAAAACGTAGAAAACACCCTAACAATAAACTCAAAGCCATGAATTTGCTATAGGCCCTTAACTCACAGTCTAACCATCTCAAATCAGTTAAAAAAGTTAAAGAAGGACTGGGTCTAAGCCTCGTATTCCTAAATGTGTTATCCAGGCACAATGCCTATGAGAGTAACAATATTCAATCTCACTTTTATATCAATAAGAAGCTTGTACCAATGTAAACCTTAAATTTGAAATCAAAGTAAATTTTGTACCATTTAAGAAATTATAGCTTCATCTTAATAACAAGTATACATATTTCTACCAGTAGGTTATATATATTTATGCCATAAATCTTAGTTAATCCTCCCTGTTCCAACAAAACCACTACTTTTCCCTAGAAAATTATATTAACCGCCTCAGTCCCCAAGCCCAGGGAATAGGGGCGCTGACTCTTCATTAACTTCTTCAAGCTGATTATGGGTGTTGAGATATTAGAAGAGGGGTGGGGGGAAGAGTAAATTGATAAGCCTCTGATGCTGTGTCTTCACTGCATCCAGCTGGAATTCCAGGACATCAGAAGTTCCAGCAGGTCTGCTCAGCTTGCTTGATGAGTAGATACACCAAGGCTATGTATTCTGCAATATACAATTCTCAAAACAAATTTTAGTATCAAGATAATTTTTTGTTTGAATTCTGGAATCTAGTCTTCTGGCGGCCTGCCTCTGTCATGTCTAATCCATATAATTCTGGGAGTTTCTATGAGGATGTGCTCCCACCATCCTCCTATTTTCACCTCCCTGCTCTCAGATTCCCCAACACTAGGGAATCCAAACTTTCAGGCACCAAGGCCCTCCACTTCCACTGATGCCTAACCCCTTACCCCATCTCCCCTCCTCCAATTACTATGAGGGTGTGCTTTCACCATCCTCTCATTCCTGCCTCCCTTCTCTTGAAATTCCCCAACACTAGGGAATTCAAACTTTCAGGCACCAAGGCCCTCCACTTCCACTGATGCCTGGCAAGGCCACCCTCAACTACCTATACAGGTGGAGCCATGAGTCCCTCCCTTCGTGTTCTTGGGCTGGAGATTTTAGAATGGCAACTCCAGCTTGTTTCTTAGGACCATTTGCTTGAAAAATTGTTTTCCAGCCTTTTACTCTAAAGTAGTGTCTGTCTTTGTCACTGAGGTGGATTTCCTGTATGCAGCAAAATGCTGGGTCCTGTTTATGTATCCAGTCAGTTAGCCTATGTCTTTTAATTGGGGAATTCAGTCCATTGATGTTAAGAGATGTTAAGGAACAGTGATTGTTGCTTCCTGTTATTTTTGTTATTAGAGGTGAAATTATCTTTGTGTGGCTATCTTCTTTTGGATTTGTTGGAAGAGGATTACTTTCTTGCCCTTTCTAGGGTATAATTTCCCTCCTTGTATTGGAGCTTTCCTGCTATTATCCTTTGTAGTGCTGGTTTGTGGAAAGATATTGTAAATTTGGTTTTGTTGTGGAATATCTTGGTTTCTCCATCTATGGTAGTTGAGAGTTTTGCTGGGTATAGTAGCCTGGGCTGGCATTTGTGTTCTCTTAGGGTCTGTATGACATCTGTCTAGCATCTTCTAGCTTTTATAGTGTCTGGTGAGACGTCTGGTATAATTCTGATAGGTTTGCCTTTATATGTTACTTGGCCTTTTTCTCTTACTGCATTTAATATTCTTTCTTTGTTTTGTACACTTGGTGTTTTGATTATTATGTGACAGGAGGTATTTCTTTTCTGGTCTAGTCTATTTGGCGTTCTATAGGTTTCTTGTATGTTTATGGACACCTCGTTCTTTAGAATAGGGAAGTTTTCTTCTATAATTTTGTTGAAGATACTTATTGGCCCTTGAATCTTCACTCTCATCTACCTATTATCTTTAGGTTTGGTCTCCTCATTATGTCCTGGATTTTTCGATATTTTGTGTTAAGAACCTTTTGCGTTTTGCATTTTCTTTGACAGTTGTGTCAATATTTTCTATGGTATCTTCTGCACCTGAGATTCTCTCTTCTATCTCTTGTATTCTGTTGGTGATGCTTGTGTCTATGACTCCTGATTTTTTTCCTAGGTTTTCTATCTCCAGGGTAGTCTCCTTTTGTGATTTCTTGATTGTTTCTACTTCCATTTTTATGTCCTGGATGATTTTATTCAATTCCTTCACCTGTTTGATTGTGTTCTCTTGTAATTCTTTAAGGGATTTTTATGTTTCCTCTTTAAGGTCTTCTATCTGTTTACCTGTGTTCTCCTCAAATTCTTTGAGAGTGTTATTTATGTCCTTCTTAAAGTCCTCTATCATCATCATGAGAAGTGATTTTAAATCTGAATCTTGCTTTCCTGGTGATATGGGGAGTTCAGGACTTTCTAGTGTGGGAGAACTAGGTTCTAATGATGCCAAGTACCCTGGGTTGCTGATGCTTATGTTCTTGCACTTGCCTTTTGCCATCTGGATCTCCTTAGTGCTGCCTGCCCTGTCTCTGACTGGAGCCTGTCTTTCCTATTATCCTGGTTGTATCAGAACTGTGTGGGGTGGGTGTTACTAGTGGGGTAAAAGCTGGGGCCCAAAATCTGCTCAGTGCTCAGATCCAGACTGGAAACCAGTCCTCGGGGCCAGGAGTGACTTCCTGGGTCCTTGTGGGTTCCAGTTACTCCCTGTTTGGGGCAGGCGTTGCTGTCTGCTTACCTAAGATACTGCCCGGGTTAGAGCTCCTGAGAGCCCTGCTTCTTCTGGGTTCTGTGAGATTGGGGGAAGAGCTACTGCCCAAGATCTGCTCAGTGCTCAGGCCCAGACCAGAAAGAGTGTGCTGCCCTTTCATAAGGAGGCTAGACAGCTTTCTCACTGGGATGGTGGCCAGAGGAGTTTCAGCCTGCAAGGGAGGTCAAGTGACTTTTGGCAAACTCTTTAATTCCCTAATGCTACTGTGTTACTGTGGCCAGAGTGTAGATTCAACACATTCATATTTTCTCTCTCTCTTTCTCTTTCTCTCTCTCTCTCTCTCTCTCTCTCTGTGTGTGTGTGTGTGTGTGTGTGTGTCTATGTCTATAAACCCCACACTTTCTCAATAGTCAGCATAGTCTCATTTGGTTATTTTAAAAGACAGTATCCTGGCATATCGTTTATCAAGTTCCCACAAGTTTCCATAGTCTCTGCATTCTTTCTTCATTCAGCATGAAAATAGGATACCTTTTAACAGGTGTTATTCTTCATACTGATGTGTACTGACATCCATAGAGTAGGTGTTCATGGGATTGAATAGACAAAGTTCTTGTATTCATCAAACTGGTTTGCTGCTTGTTTGATTCTGCAACTTGAGGAATTAACAAAAATTTTAAATAATTTTGTAGCCATAGAAATGTGAATTCTTTGGTAGCAGTGCTTTTTAAGATGTTTATTTTTACTAGGAGAAAGATTTACAGTAAGTTTTAATTATCTATTGAACTGGATTTATATATAGGCTCTTGTAGGTTTTGATATGCTAGCTAATTTTTGCTTATTCTCATACTTTAGAATAGCTATTGGATTTGATTGAGACATTTCAGTTTAAAGTTTTTGGAGTAGTTAATGCATACATGTGATATAAAATAAGGTTTCCTTCTGTGCTCTGGCTCCTGTTTGTTGTCCCCCACCATCAGCATCTGTTCTTACTCTGTTTTTATATATCCTTCTAAAGAGAAGTGCATCTGTGAGTATGTGTGTGTAACATTCACTCCTGAGGTCATCATATTGAAGCCAGACTTAAAGCAGACATCTGATTAGTGTAGTGCACTATAGCCCAGAACTCATGAATGAAAAAATCCTCCTGCTTTAGCTTCTTGAGTAGCTTGGACTACAGGTGTGCTCTACCACATTGGGCATGTATGACATTCTCTAATCAGTTATGAAAGGATTCATGAAAAGATCTGTTTGATGGCTTGATCTAGCTCAGGTTTTGCTACAAATGAAACTGTCAGGAAAAGATTTGCTTTTCCCTTCTATCTGAAGGCTGTGGGCCTACCCCAGCTCTACTCTTTGTTTCAGGGCAAGGATCTAAGGAGAATGCCACCTGGGCAGACAAGTAATGGTTTCCCTCTGTTTCAGATGTTCCTGACAGTTTACCTCAGTAACAGTGAGCAGCACTTCACAGAAGTTCCTGTTACCCCAGAGACAATATGCAGAGATGTGGTGGATCTGTGCAAAGAACCTGGAGAGAGCGACTGCCATTTGGCTGAAGTGTGGTGTGGTTCTGGTATGGACCTGGCTTTCTGTTTGAGCTCTGCTATCTTCTGTTCCTTTTGGGTTCTAGGATTGGTACTGTGATGGTGGGGGGAGTTTGGGGGGATTGTATGTGTTCACTTATAGACAGCAGGATAGCCTGCACCTTAGAAGGTCATGTTTTTGCTCAGCTTTTGGTGACCAGGGCTACACAGTGAAACCCTGTCTCAAAATACCAACCAACCAACCAACCAACCAACCAACCAACCCATCCCAACCAAACCCCACCAAACCACCACCAGCAACAAAAAGCTTTCCTTAATTAGAAATATGATGCTTTCCTTCTCTTTGATGTTGGGGATTGTCCTAGTTTCCTGTTGCTATGATAAAATAGTTTGAAGCAACTTCTGAAGCATAGTTCAGGTTGTCATCCATTATGGTGGGGACATGACAGCAGGAGGAGCTTGAGGGAGCTGGTCACAGTGTGACTACACTCCAGAAGCAGATTCAAATGCTTACTAGAATTTGAACTATAATCCCCAGAACTGAAGAAAAAAAAGCAAAAAAGAAAGCCATCCTCGCCTCAAAGCTTAAAGTGTATTCTCCAGTTGCTTCACTTTCTTCTTCCCTCCCTCCTTCCCTCCACCCCTCCCTCCCTCTCAGCTTCCTTTTTCATATCTTTTCTGCCTGCTCATGCATTTGCTTGGAGAACATTTCTTGGATGCCAGTGCACTCGATTTTGAGGGATGCAGAGATGGAAATTTCCTGCTTTCAGATGCCTCACAATGCAGGAGGAGCAGGTGTCAGCATGTTCCTGAAACAGTGCTGTGAGGACAGCAGCAGTAAGGTGTGGATGGATGTGCTTCATCCGCCAGAGGAAAGGGTACCAGGGACAAAGATGAGTGCTCATACCCATTCTCCCCTCCCCTCCCAGGTTTGTGGTGGTTAGCGGAGAAGTGGGGTGTCTATTCAGAAATTTACCCCCTTTTGTGGGGAGACTGTAGGCTTTGTGTGGTTTGTAGAAAGTGGTTATATCATCACTGTTACTCAAAGTAAAACCAGGACTGCATGTTGTTTGTTCCAACCAAGCAGATTAAGTTCAGGGTTAAGTCACAAAATTGACTGCTGAATACCTGGCTGCCCTGTCTTCGTTTGTGTTGTTTATTTAAAGCACTGAGAGGTGGTGTCTGATTACTGATAAGTGTGTAGTTTTCATAGGCCATTCTTATACAAACTGTATTGATGTCATTGAGAGCTCTGAATTTATGCACTTGCCTTCTTAAGGATTTTTCAATTCAACTTTCCTGAAGTAGGACATTGTTTGTTAGTTTATTTTTTCTTTGTAATTTAGGATACATTGTTTCTATTGAAGCTCCTCTCAGTTATTGGAGTATTTGGCTGTGTCTTTTTTGTTTTCAGAAAAGTTCTGAAAGCTGGCAGCTTTATGACAAGAGGGCCAGATATCATCACATTGAAATATTCTTTTGTCTGCCAATGACTAAGGTTGACTCTTAACACTGAATACAGATAGTTTATAAATACCTGGTCTGGGAAGTTGGCTTGGTGGGTAAATGTAATTGCTGAGTGTAGCATGGGCTTCAGTTTACATCCCCAGCACTCATGTAACTGGTATTGCTGTGAGCTCTATAATGCTACTGATTGGGATACAGGGTATAGACAAGGGGATCCCAGGGCTCACTGGCCAGCCAGTCTAGCGAGAATGGCAAAAATTCAAACTTTCAGAAAACAAGGGCAATGGGAAGTGGTAGAGGAAGACACCCTGTTGTGAGCTCCAGGCTCTACACATGTGCAGATGGGCACATGGGCCACATGTGCATACATCTGTATACCACTCCCACTCACAAAAGGAAGTAACCTGCATTAAAGACTAAATTAAAACTTGAGCTGAGACCATTTAGAAAGTTGCTTTTAAGTTTTTCTTCATATGTTTAGAGACTCATCGGACATTACTATTAGTGAGAGTGGGTCTCTGTCTATATAGCTCACATGAACCTTCAAAACCCTCAGAAGTTAAATGGCATGCCTATCGATAGTAAGGAGCCGCTGAATCAGACTCTTAAGACCCTAACAGCTGGCACAGACCCATTGTTTCTATTGCTTTACTCTGACCTGACACTGATTGTGTGGAAAACAGTGATGTATCATTTTTTTGAGTTCTGTTGATGGAAAAAATATGTGAAATACCAAGTACTTCCTGTATCTGTAACATAGATTACATCAAGGGTATATTTGTCTTTCTTTTATGCATAGCTAATGTAATTGTTTTCTTTTAGAACGCCCAGTTGCTGATAATGAACGGATGTTTGATGTTCTTCAGCGGTTTGGAAGTCAAAGGAATGAAGTTCGCTTCTTTCTTCGTCATGAACGCCCCCCTAACAGGGACATTGGTATATAATATTCTGTGAATCATAACCAGTGTTCAAGCTTTTTGTTTTGTACACTGTAATAGCTGGGGAGAGGTGTAGGAGGAGAAGCTGGGGAATTAGCGAGATGAAAGGGAAGCTAGGACATTAGAGCAATAGGGTGGGTTTCCTAGTCTAGATGTGACTGATAGTGGAGAAAAAGAGGTGTGGTTGGATTGAAGAAGGCAGAAGCCTGGCTATAGTTTCCTAGTGTGGTAGGAAGGAGTCAAAGAAAGAAGGGAGAAGAGGAATGTCTAACCAGTATAGCAAGGTCCCCAAAAATGTGTTTCTCCACCCTGATAGGTTCTCCTCTTAGATTAAAAAAAGGAATCTGGATCTCCTTAATTTAACAGGAAAGAAAGATACACTTAACTCTGGGTATTTTATGGGTGTAAGTTGAGGTAATTCTTATCTGAAAACATGTAATTTCCAGGGGTGGAGAGAGACATGTGAAGTGATGAGGTGGGTAGATGGTTTGAGCTATTAGGAAGAGGAGACCATGGGTACTGGAGAACTATGTTGCTGGATGCATTGAGGAGATCTGATGAGAGACGTGAGGGCGGTGATTTTCCTTGAGTGGTGCTCTGCAGCTCAGGAGGTTGTGCTAGAAGACAGACTGACCTAAGGTTGGTGGCAGTTCAGAGGTGGTGAAGTGTGTGCAAGGTGACATCTAAGCCAGAGGGGAAGGGTTTGTACAGTGTGTTTGGAAGGAAGTCAAATGGTAGGAATTTAGTCACCTCACATCCACAGTCAGGAAGCTGGAGCAATGAACACTTGTGCTTAGATCACTTCTCCTCACACAGCTCAGGGTGTTAACCTAGGGGATGGGCCACTGGTAGTGAGCTGTGCCCAATTAAGGCAGTTTCAGGCTTTAATTAACCTGATCAAGGTGCTCCCACATAGCTACCACCAGAAGCTTTTTTCATGGGTGAATCTAGATATAGTCAGCTTAGTAGTTAGCACTAGCCACCATCACAGGGGTAGGGTGAAGAAAGGGTGGGTTTATGGGGAAAGAGTAGATTGTATCCAGTGGTGAACCTCAGAATTAGATTAACAGACAAGTGTAGTGAGGGGAGAAATGAATGATCAAGAAGAGTGATTAAATATGAAGTTTCAGATGTAAACCTTTTTCATATTAGACCCTGAAAATGAACCTGATTTAGAAACAGCTTGGCCATAGAACTGTGATCTCTTGAGTCTCAGGGTCCAAAATGAAGGCAGACTTGGAGGACATAAAAGAATGGTATGGTAAAGGCTGTGTAACTGATAGTTGTGGTTTGAGTTGATATAGGACAGAAAGGGCAGCTAGTGCTTTAGACACTGAGATGTGGCTTTGCCTGTAAGGTGCAAGTGAGTCTGCGTTCAGTCTGGGGAAGCCACAGGTTGAAACAGGATCACTTTATCTTTCTCGGCATGCTGGGATTTTTAAAGGAAAGTTAAGGACGCTTTTCTTGGGAGTAAAAATGCAGATAGCATCTTAATTAGTGGACATTGTAACTTTCCAGTTTCATTATTTGAATTATTTCATTATTCAAGTATCTACATGGTACTTGAGCATTAGATGATTAGTGTCAGAGGCCAGAATTGACGTAGTGTGACAGTCTTTACAGATGAGAAATGCTGAGACTTAGGGCTAAGTAGCTTGTCAGGCCATGCACCTAGTGGCATAGCCAAGAGCACAAACCTGAGTCACCCAGGCCAGGCTGACTTAGATGTGTTTCAGTATCACTGGTGCTTGTAATTTTTTATTTTAAATATAGAGTTTTCTCCCTAAGACTTCTTTTAAAAATACACTTTAATTGACATTTATATCATGTTTTAATTTTGTTCTGTATTTACCTTACTGTATACATTCTGAGTTCTAATAAGTTGCTATCTATCTCCTAGTTCAAATGTCTTGCTGTGTGCAACACTGGTGAATTATTAAATAGTCTACCAAGAGTGCAGTATGCAGTTCCAGTGTATCTGTAATGTGAGAACTGAAAGTGTTAAGTAAGACAAAGGAGCTTTTCGCACATTGTTGCATTCAACAGTGTCCCAGTGCTTACACTGGTACAGTGCAAGGTGACTTTTTAGTCTGCTGTAGGGAGGCCTCGACTTCCTGTTTAGTTCAGACTTGCTGAGGGTTAGGAGACTGCTGCTGTTAACATGGCTGTGACCCACAATGTGTTGGAAGTTATTTGTAAAACCTGTGCTTTTTTACTCTAATTATGTAGCTGCCTATAAGTAAAAGCTAACTAAATATGTTTCCCTGAGACAAAAGAAAGCAATTCTTTATACTGTAGAAAAATGCTTTTTTTTTGGAGAGAAACAGTGATAAATTACTTAGGTTATTTTATTAGACTCAAACAGCATTAAAAACTGTTATTAAAATTATGTACTGAGTATAATGCTTGCTTCTGAGGCCAGCTAGTCATAACTACTTATTTATTTATTGACACAAAATTTGCTGTACATTCCCTGATAGGTATAATAGACATGATTCAAAGAAATGTTTGTTTTAAAATCTCTCAAATAATTGTAATGATTGTTTTAATTTTTGGAAAGTATGGATATGAGCTTAACACATTTTAAAAAGTTATCTTCGTTGATATTTCATATATGTATTAATTTAAATTTATTTCTTTTTTTGTTGTTGTTGTGCATTGAATACATGGTTTGGCTTAAAAACTTCCTTTTAGTCAAAAAGCAGAAGTAGTTACTAGTTTTTGGATAGACCTTCTCAAATCAAGAGAAATGAAAGTAGTTTTCATAAATTAACAAGGATATACTTTATAGCATACTTATGAATCTCCACAGAGCATCCCAGTAAATAAAATAATCAGAATACTACAGGTTCTGTTTTGAACTACTTCCTTCTTGAAGTATACGCTTTTTTTCAGTGTTCGTGAGTGAGTTCAGGTGGACTGAGTGCACTTTCAGTTCTCTTCCCTCACTTGTACTAAGCACTGAGCTATCCTGATCGTGTCAAGAAAGCACACTGCCACTGATGTATTCCTGCATACTCCAGACCCCTTGCTTTTTAAAATTTGTTCGTTCATTATTATTTATTTAGTGTGTGTGTGTCTGTGTGTGTTCATGTATGTACATGTGCTCATTCCATGGTGTACATGCTGTTGTACTGTAGCATGTATGTGGAGATCAGAGGTGTGTGTCTGTGTGTACATGTGC
>JANHMN010000015.1:68846596-68879205 GCA_030674055.1 Rhabdomys pumilio
CTCACTCCATGGTGTACACACTGTCATACTATAGCATGTATGTGGAGGTCAGGGGTGTGTGTCTGTGTGTATGTGTGCTCACTCCATGGTGTCCACACTGTCATACTATAGCATGTATGTGGAGGTCAGAGGTATGTGTTTGTGTATATCTGTGTGTACATGTGCTCATTCCAGGATGTACACACTGTTGTACTGTAGTGTGTATGTGGAGGTCAAAGGTGTGTGTCTCTGTGTGTTCATGTGTACATGTGCTCACTCCATGATGTACATACTGTCGTACTGTAGCATGTATGTGGAGGTCAAAGGAGAACTTTGGGAGTCAGGTCTTTTTCCATCCTGTGGATTCATGAAATCAAATAGCTCACTGAGCTTGGCGGCAGACACTTTCTTAACCTGTCGAGATGTCACTGGTCCCCAGCCCTCTTTATTTTGAGACAGGCAGGTTTTGAACCTGGGCTTCTCTTGGTTGAGCCTCCTGAGTAGCTGAGACTATAGGTCTGTGCCAGCAGGTCCCTCTGAAGCTCTTTCCCATTCGTTACTGCATGGCCTAGAATGTGGAGGAACAACCAGAAGTAAATGGTGTGAGTTGCTTGGAGTCAGAGATACAATAGCGTCCCACCATTGTTGAGTGACTCAGGCAGATTTCTAGGGAATGGGTAGAACGAGAGCTGCCTTGATACTATTCACTGTTTCACATAATTGCATTTTCAAAACAAGCCTAATTATGAGACCTAACCTCTATTGCTGTTAAGTATAGGTACCTAAGTACCAGACAGCAGTAAAACAGAAACATATTGCTACAGAGAACTTCTGTCAACTCTACTGTTAATGCAGTTTTTGAATCTGTATTTTTAGTAAGTGGACCGAGATCACAAGATCCAGGTGTAAAAAGAAATGGTGTCAAAGTTCCTGGTGAGCATCGGAGGAAGGAGAATGGAGTAAGTGCTCCTTTTTATCTTGTTCTATGCCACAGTGATGCTTTTACATGTTGTATCTCATCCGTTGTCATTTTCTTATTCAGCGGATTAATGGTGACCCCTTTTAAAGGCTTTTTCTTAAAATTTTTTTAAATATAAAAAAATAATAATTACTTATTTCTGGGGAAATGGGTCAGAGGGGTATCAGATCACCTGGAGCTGGAGTTACAGACTGTTGTGAGCTGCTTGCTATGGGTGCTGGGAATTGAACTTGAGCCTTGTGAAAGAACAGTGTGTGTTCTTAACCACACTGAGCATCTCTTCAGTCCCTTTAAAAGCTTCTTTAAATAATTTCATAGGTATGTCTCTGATTCTCACGTGCCTATTACTCTAAGAAGCTAGCTGCTGAGCATGCCATAACGTCACAGCAAAATAAGTGTTTGTCAAGTTCCAGGAAATGATGGGTGCTTTTATTTGTTGCTATCTATAATTACTTTTAGAAAAATGGAAAATTATTTATCAATGATCTTGCTGTTGTATATGCATTGAAGTATCTTTGAAGGTGTTCTTTTCAGAGCCCAGAATTTTGAATTTCATCCTGAATTTCCTGAATTATCTTACTCTACTTCACAGTTAATCTTTGCCAGAGTCTCAGGTATCTAAAGAACCTGCTCTTCATTGCAAGTTCTTCCTGGTTCTGTTCTTTGACTTACAGTTAGTTATCTTGCTGTGATGAGGCCAGTGGAAGGTGACAGAAGTAGTTTGGATAGCAAACTATTTCTGAGTGTAATTAACACATAATTTTCCCAAATTGGTGTTTACTTTTCCAAAAGAAGCTTTATGTAAGTCTAATTGAGATATAGCAAATTGCCTCTTTTTTTAAAGTGATAGTCTTACTGTGTAGCCCTGGCTGGCCTGGAGGGCCTCCTTCTGTAGATCAGGTTAGTCTTGAACTTGTGACCCTTCTCCTGCTCTGGATCTTAAGTTCTGGGATTTCCTTAGACTGTGTTTTGGGGATTGGAAAGTAATAATCTTACTTCAGCCACCTGAGGTTGTAAGCCTGCACTGCCAGGCCCAGCCAGTGTTGATTGTGTTTAAATCATGTTTTGATGACTGTGTTCTGGGTTTGCTATCAACACCCTAGTATTGTGTTTATACAGCCACAGTCTACTGTCCTGATAATGTAAATTAACCACAAACAAAGTAATCATGACTGTTTATGTTTCTGACCAAACTATTTAAGTAGTTAAAATTTTACAACTAATAGTTTAAATTTTACAACTTAAAAGATCATTGGCCTGTATGAGTCTGTTTTACATCTTAATAAGTCAAGTCAGTGACTATTAAAGTAAAATTAATATCTGAATAACTTTGTTATGATTGGTTTAGATGGAACTTCTAAGTAGACCTTTGAATGGGATTTCTGAACATAGTATAGAAGTAGCTGGTGGTGTGTTTTCATTTGTAGGTTAACAGTCCTAGGCTGGACCTGACTCTTGCTGAACTCCAGGAAATGGCATCTCGCCAGCAGCAGCAGATCGAGGCCCAGCAACAGATGCTGGCTACTAAGGTAGCGTCTTCATAGACCTCATTGCCTACTGCTGTAATGTCATTGTTGGTACTGTTCCCTGTCAGCCGGCTCGTTAAGGCAGTTGCCTCTCGCAGCACTTACCACCGCACATTAACTGCTGTGTGGCCTTCTTCAGCATCTTTCAGAAATCCTTGTGTCATTTTAGTTCAAGATTTTCTTGACCCTTAATCCTGTTACCATTCTATTTTCTCTTTGAGTTAGGTGTCTCTGTTATCTTTGCTGGTTTCAAACTCTTGGACCCAAGTTATCTCCTCCTGCCTGTGGCTCCTGAATAGCTGAGACTATAGGCTTCCACCACTGTGCCTGACCTGGTCTTTGGTTTTGATAAAGGCTAATTACCCGGTGCTGAGAGTCAGAGAAATGGGAGAGTTATCAAGAACACTTTGCTCTGCTCCCTGGAGCTCACCTGGATGCAGCGGGAACATTTACTAATGCCATCACTGTCATTTTTGCTACTTGGCCCCAGTGAAAAAAAGATGCTTTATTCACAGTCCTAGCCCTAATCTTGAGTAAGAAAAAAATGTCCTAAGAAGCCTCTCAGTTACTATGGGAACTAGTCTCACTGCCGCTGCTTCTGTTGGCTCCTCAAAGCTCCATAATAAAGCCTTAGCCTTTGCCTATTGCTCTGCTCCCGTGGCAGTCACTTGGCTTTGCTTTCTGGGTAGTCACAGATGTGTGCTGTGTTCCAATAAATCTTTATTTTTTAAGATTCATTTATTTATTATGTATTCAGTGTTCTGCCTGCAGGCCAGAAGTGGATACATCATTTTAAGTGGTTATGAGCCACCATGTGGTTTCTGGGAATTGAACCCAGGACCTCTAGAAGAGCATCTAGTGCTCTTAACCTCTGAGCCATCTCTTCAGTCCAAAACAGCACATTTTAGGGGCTAAGGACATGGCTTAGTGGATAATATGCTTGTTGTCCAAGTGTGAGGACCCGAGTTTGGATCTCAGAACCCATGTAAAGCTGGGTACGGTAACTTATGTCTGTGACCCCCAACATTCCTATGGTGAGATTCCCCCTGCCCCATCCCAACTATGCATGCTGGGTAATGAGAAGAGAGAGACTGATTGATTGATTGATTGATTGATTGAAAACAACAACAACAACAAAAAACTTGGCAAGCTTGTTTCACTTTCAGGCTCTAGCTTGTCAGCCCTTAGTCTATACACTTAGAATCCTTAACTTACCTGTCCTTTAGTGACTGGAGGCTCCAGGATGCTGGGATAATGACATGATGACTTGACAGGTTACCCATTGGGACTCTGAGGTAATGTATAAGAGACCTTGTAGCTGTTCTCAGCATGTACTATGCTTTCACATGTGACACCATCCTGCTTTCCTGTGCATCCGTTTCTACTTGTATGTAATACCCCACACCACAGTTTCTAGTCGTGTGGTGCACTGGTTCTCCAACTGGACCTAATCATCTAGGTCTTTTCTGAATCAAAGTTTGGAGTCTGAGGTCCTGCCTTTCTAAATCTCAGGATAAGCTCATGTGCCATCACCTGTGTGAGGCACACATTCATATAAACAGTTGCCCTTCACTTTGAAATTTCATGTTATTAACATGTTTTAGGTATATTCTGAGATGTTTACCTTAATTTAGGTACTGTAACTGATGATTTAAAATTATAAAGTAATAAAAATACACTTTAAATTGCATAATTACAGTTTTCTAAAGTTATTACCCTCTTTGCTCTTTACAGTTTCTACTTATGGCATATATAATACATAACATACTCCTCAAGGATTTACATTTTATATTTAATCCTTTCCACAGCAACATGTAGTTGTTATTGCTCATTCCCATGTTATAGATGAAGAAACAAATCTCTGTTCTTGGTGAAACTTTATAATATGTCCAAGATCTCACAGGAACTCATAGTTCAGCTTGGGTTTGAATCTGAATCTGAATTCATATCTTCTACATTTAACTACTTTCTTACATTGCCTCCCAGTTCAAATGGGCTCCTTCTTAAAATTAGTCTCTTTTTAAAAGTTAGCATTTGTATGTGCGTGCATGCATGTGTGTGCTTGTGTATGTATCTCTACCACAGTACAAGTATGGAGGTCAGAGGAAAACTCTTGAGAGTTGGCTTTCTTTCCACCATGTGAGTTTCAGAGGTTAAATTTAGTTTCTCAGGCAAATAGTTTTACTTACTGCCCACAAATTAACTTCTTACAGATGGCATCTGGGGTCAGAGAGACAGCTCAGTTGGTGAAGTGTCTGCTATGAAAGTAGAGGAACTGAGTTTGGATCCTCAGCATGGTGTGAAAGCTGGACGGCACCCTGGCAGCATCTGTGACTGTAGAACTGGGGGCAGTGCTTGTGGAGACAGGCAGATCCCTGCAGCTCTGTGGCCTTCTAGTCTGGCAGTCCAGGTTCAATGAGTAACTCATGCTCTATCTGTATGATCCCTTCCTCCTAAGGCTCAGGGGTCATGCAGAAGAGGAAACAGGAAGGTTTTAAGAGTTAGAGACAGTGACTACAAGGAAACAGTGTTTTCCAGATGTAACAGGGCATTTACATAGATGAGCTCATTGCAGTCGTGGTAAAATGTATAAGACCTGTGCAGTCTCAAGCCAGACAGAATTCTAGCATGGGGAAAGGAGCTGGACATGCAGTCCCCAGCAGAGGGGCTGTTGCCAATTGACAGCTTCTGGGAGAGGCGAGTCAGTTTTCTTTAAGGGTATGGTCCCTGGTAGTTGGCTACCCTCCAGTGGAAGGCACCCATCCAGGAACACGTGAGCAGCACAAATTGTACTTGCCTTTCTAAAGTGGGAGAAGGCTCAGCAAGTAAAATGATGTACAGCTCTTCCAGAGAGCCCGAGTTCTATTCCCACACTCAGGTCAGGTGGCTTACGACTGCCTATACTTTGGGGAATCTGAATCACCTAGCCTCTGTAGGCACCTATATTTATGTACACATACTCACACACAGATATACACATATAATTAAAAATAAAACCCTTTTTTAAGAGAAAGGACACAAAGTTGGGTGGGTAAGGAAGGAGGTATGGCTCTGAGAGGACTTGGGCAAGGGTTGAATATGATCAAACTTCATCATACAAAAGTCAAAGAATAGAAATGAGGGGGAAGGTGATCAAGGAAGACATCCAGTGTTGACATCTGGTCTTTGATGCTGGCATGCATTCACACATACACATGTATACACACACATACACACTGTACATACAATCTATTTGCAAGCAGGTCTTTATAAAACTGCTTCCAGGATGACTGCTTGCTTAGTGTTTAGGAACCACTTGGATTAAAATTACTAATTTCTAAGTCTTCTCTCCAAGAGCTCCTAGGGTGGGCCAAGGAGTGTGTGTTTCGGATACTACCCAGGTGATTGTGGGGAGAGCATGTAGGATGTCCGGGGAGAGCAGATCAGTGTTACAGTTTAAAATGACAGGCCCAGTAAATGCTTCATTTATTTTTCTTTAGGAGCAACGTTTAAAGTTTTTAAAACAGCAAGATCAACGTCAACAACAACAAGCTGCTGAGCAGGAGAAACTTAAGAGGCTCAGAGAAATAGCTGAAAGCCAGGAAGCTAAGCTTAAGAAGGTGAGGGCGCTAAAGGGCCACGTGGAACAGAAGAGGCTGAGCAACGGGAAACTCGGTAAGTCACTGCTGGAGAGGCCACACTTGAAGGTATTTTGGTATAAGAAATCAGAGCAGCACAGGAAGTTTATATGGATTTGTAGTGAGAATAAGTGTCTGTATTTAAAGAAAATTTTGAAGAAAATGGTTTGCTAATATTGATGTTGCAAGTCCTCTTGGTTGAAGTTAGCATTGATTTCTTTTGTAAGGTTTTTAAATTACATTTTTCTTAAATTCTTGATTAACAATTTAATGAAGATATTTTTATTTATATGGTACTTTTAGTTATTGTATTGCCATATTATTAATAATTAAAGTTTTAGTGATTCAGTCACTATTTACCATTATAAAATTATAAAATTGAAAGCAAAAGTTCTAAAGAAATTTGATTTCCAAAATTTAGAGTTTAATGTTTACTGTATTCACTGTATGAATTCTTCAGGGTCAGCCGGGCGGTGTTGGCGTGCGCCTTTAATCCCAGCACTTGGGAGGCAGAGGCAGGCGGATTTCTGAGTTTGAGGCTAGCCTGGTCTACAGAGTGAGTTCCAGGATAGCCAGGGCTACACAGAGAAACCTTGTCTCAAAAAACAAAACAAAACAAAACAAAGAAAAAAAAAACAAAAAACAAAAAAACAAACAAACAAAAAAAACCTAAAAAAAACTTTAAAAAAAAACTTCAAGGTCTTCAAATGTCTGTTTTTACAAAGAAATGCAGGTGTTTAGTGATGTCTGTGTTGATTTCAATTGCTTCTAAAAGTAGGTTGGCCCTAGGACATTTTCAAAGAGTTCTACTTATTAGAAATTTCATTATAAAGCTTGGTTGCCTGGGAAGTAGTTCATTCTTATTTTTATTTTCAACTGTGGTCATTCTCTCTGTTCTAGTGGAGGAAATTGAGCAGATGAACAGCTTGTTCCAGCAGAAGCAGAGGGAGCTGGTTCTGGCCGTGTCTAAGGTGGAGGAACTCACAAGGCAGCTAGAGATGCTGAAGAACGGCAGGGTCGATGGTCGCCATGACAACCAGTCAGCTGTGGCTGAGCTAGACCGCCTTTACAAGGAACTGCAGGTATGTGCAGCCACTTTCTAAATGCAGTGAGCGCTCTTCCCTAGAAACACAAACTGTCCATAGAAAGTGACAATAACTTTTGGACTTCAGCTGCTTTTCCTTGAGGTGGGTGGAAATGGGAGGCCTAAAACCCAAGAGTCCAGAATAAACTTTAGATACCTCAAACGGGAAATTTGAGGCATAACCACAGCCAGTGGTCTGGCACAGATGTCATTTAAGTTTAAACCAGGAGAGAGCACCTTACAGTTTTAGATATTATGTAATAGTTAACCATGTGATTGCCTCCTGAAGGTGCTTTTCTTTCTTTTCCTTGGTTATCTTTTTTTCCCCCTTCCTGTTTTGTTCAGTTAAGAAACAAACTGAACCAAGAACAGAATGCCAAACTGCAACAACAGAGGGAGTGTTTGAATAAGCGTAATTCAGAAGTGGCAGTCATGGATAAGCGTGTTAATGAGCTGAGGGACCGGCTGTGGAAGAAGAAGGCAGCACTGCAGCAGAAAGAAAATCTCCCGGTGAGCGAGTGGGCGAGCGAGCGGGCGAGTGAGCGGGTAAGCAGACGAGTGGACAGGCGAGTGGGCTGTTTGGACTTGGGCCTGGGGCGGGGAAGCTGCGTCCTCAGAGTCTTTTCCGCTGTGCTCAGAGAGGACAGTGTGGTGCTTGCTGTGCCTGCCTGCCAAAAGTGACCTGTTCGGTCCTCACGTTTAGTTCTTACCTGTGCTTGCTTACCTTTTCTTCCTGACACTTGCAGTAAGGTTGTAGCTGAGTTCCATGTGAAGTTGTTCTGTTGGGAACATTTTTTTATAGACTCTGTTGCTAAATTCTGAAAGTACTGATTCTGAACTTTCAGTCTTATGGATTCAGTCACCAGGAAGACATATAATATTAAAAGATTTGTGCTTTTTGACTAAGGTTTCACCTGATGGAAATCTTCCCCAACAAGCAGTGTCAGCCCCAAGTCGTGTGGCTGCTGTAGGCCCTTACATCCAGTCATCCACTATGCCACGGATGCCGTCCAGACCCGAGCTGCTGGTGAAGCCAGCCCTGCCTGATGGTTCCTTGGTCGTGCAGCCAGCAGAGGGTCCAGTGAAGATACAGACACTGCCCAATATGAGGTCTGGGACTGCTTCACAAAGTAAAGGTAAAAATGGGCCTCTCCAAGTCCTTTCACAGTTAGCCCTTCACCATCCCATGGTATTTTCCAATTCTGAGTGTTTTCAAAGTTGTTTTTATACTACCTACCTATGTTAAAATCTCAAGTTCCTTTATTTTTTGCCAGTGATTTTAACCTTAACTAATTTAGTTCAACTCAGGATAAAATCGAAGTTATTTCAGAAATGACCTTGCATGAAGGATGTCTGGTGTTCACCTGTAAGTCCAGCACTCTACAGAGGTTGAGACAGGAGGATTTTGTTTTGGGGACAACCTGGGACTATACAGTAGGACATTATCTTGGAAAAGAAAATAAACAGTTCTTGTTATGAATTAAAGTTTGGTCTGATGTGAAAGTGGGATCTTTTCATCTTGTGTGAAGTGACTATATACACATACCAGTAGTGCCATTTTTATAGAAGTGAGTTGTGAATCCATTTTCTTTAGAACAGTGTTGAGGATTCATGAGCTCTTCTTACGCATGCACATTGCCTGCTGACAGATGTAGAATGAAGGTGGAGACCTGGGAGTTGTAAAGGGGGCCAAGCGGAGGCTCCTGCTTTAGTTGTCCTTGAGTTCTGTGTAGTCAACAGGTACATGCTGAGGCGCAACGTGCAAACCAGACTTTCATAATGGAAGGGTAAGTGACAGGAGAGTTTGAGGATTGCAGGGTCTCCACGTTCTTACCATTCAGATAACCACGATGTTTTCCTCTTCGTACCATTGTTATGTAGGGGAAAAAGTAATTTTAAAGTATTTGTTGTTTTGCCATAATTATTATTGTGAAGCATTAATAATATTAATATTCTAAGATGAAAAAAGCCATGGCATTTGTGTGTGTGTGTTTGTATTTTGTTACTGTTTTTGAGGTAGTATCTTACTGTATACAGACCAGGCTGGCCTTATACTCACAGAGATCCACCTGCCTCTGCCTTCTGAGTGCTGGGATTAAAGTCCTGTACCACCACTCCTGGCTGGCATGTGAAACTTAAATACTAGTGTAGAAAGCATAAACACCCTGATTAGTGAAAGCTGGGCTGGAGTTAGGAGCACTCATTTACTGATCCATCATTAAAGCATTGTTTGTAAGATCCGTCTTACAAGCCTCAGCCTGCCGTTTTGGAATTTGTCTTCTGGGTGATGGTCCTGCCTCCTCACACAGTCAGGAATAATGAAATAGGGCTTTTCTGGTTCAGGCCGACTTTTTCTTTGCTTTGGCTATTTATAAACTACTTGAGTAAGGTGGAAAATCTAAAAGAAAAAAACAAAACCTAACATAGGTGCTTTCTAAATAAACTTGCTGGAGGACGTATGCCCAAACTGTAAAGCTGTTTTTAGAGGTTAAAAGTCTTAGCAGTCAAGTGAACTGAACCAGTGAGAGTGTCCTTGAGTGTGAGTGACTTCCAGCTCCTTTCTGCATTCTAGGTTCTAAAGCTCACCCAGCTACCCCTGATTGGAACCCTTCCAATGCCAGTCTCTTACCCAGCCAAGGCTCTTCTGTACCCCCGAGTGCCGGAAATGCTCTGGACCAAGGTGAGGCTTACTGTGCTACCCCTGAACATGTTGCTTTGACTCTCTAAAAGGTATTTTTTGTACTTTTTCTAGCTAGCTCCTGTTTTAGTTTGTTAAGACCAGGACAGTTTATTTATGAAAGCACTTAGTGGGCCTGGTGTGGAGAGAGATCTAGGAGAAAGAAACAGGAATAAGGAGTTTATTCTAAACAGTTTGAATATCAAGTTGGGTTTTTCTTTGTCTTCAGTTGATGATGGGGAGATTGCTCTGAGGGAGAAAGAGAAGAAAGTTCGTCCCTTTTCTATGTTTGACACAGTGGACCAGTGTGCTGCCCCACCCTCCTTTGGTACCTTGAGGAAAAACCAGAGCAGCGAGGACATCTTGCGGGATGCTCAGGTACTTAGCACTGTCTCAGTTGCTGTTACCTAAGGTATTTCTCTAGTATGTTTTTAAAGAAAAGATTTTAAATTATTGTTTGTGAGAGAGAGCAAAAATATAGTATTTAGAACATGGGAAAATATAATGGGAGTCTGTTATGCCCACTTCTGCTGCTTAGATATGATTGTACACTCTTGCCATATTGGGGATGGCTGACATATTTGCTTCTGGGTCACAGGTTTTTGTGACTCTCTGAAGTGTGTAAGAACACTGAAGAAGAGTGTATTCCTCCCGATGGTTTATTTCTTTGAGATCTAGTAGCATGGTGGCTCTCATATCTTGTTTCTTACGCTGAAGAGGCTGAGGCAGAAGGGCTGCCTCAAATTTGAAACCAGTCTGGGGTGCAGGGTGAGATTCTGTCTCAAAGAATGAAAGTGCAACAGAAACCCTTGAACTCTGGAGCTAAGGTCATGTCAAAGATGTGATGGTGACCTTCAGTGACTGGGGATCTTAACTTAGGATGAATGGATTTGTGAATGAACGCTGCAAGTTAGCAATTTTCAAGTGCCTACAACTCTGGAATTGCATGTTTTGGTGTGGTTTTTGTGACTTGTTTTTTCTGTAGCTAATGCTGGCCTCAAACTTGTCCTCCAGCCTTACCCAAGGGCTGGGATTACAGAAGTGTAATCTCATGTAATCTCGCTTTCATGCTCAGTTAGATTGTATGACATTCTGATAAACAAAATGTTTTTCATGTATCGATGCCCTCTATGGATATGAAAGTAAAGAGTTTTGCCCAGCTAGGAAGCAAAACAAGGAGGGAGTCTTGGGGTTGGGGGAGGAATTGCATTATGTCACTCTAAGTTCTTATTAACCTGATTTTAAAATTATTTTTTTATTATTTGATTTAAAGATTTAATGATTTTAAAATATGGAAGCAATATTTTGTCTACTTTTCATGGGCATGTGTAGTGTGCCAGAAAATATGTATGTATATATGCATGTTCACTTATCTAGGTGCAAAAATGTGCCCATGGGTGCATATATGTGTCCAAGGTTGATGTTGGGAAGTTTCTTGAATTGCTTTTATACCTTATTCTTTGAGGTAGGGTCTCTCAGTAAGTAACACTCAGAGTTTGCTGATATGGCTAGTCTCACTAGATAGCTCATAGGCTAGAATTATAGGCGAGCTCCCATTCAGCATTTACATGGGCTCTGGGAGACCAAATTCCTGGCCACTTGTTATATGGCAAGTGCTTTAGCCTTTGAGGTAACTGGAGACCTGAGAGCTGGTGTTTTCCTAGTACGTGCCTGTGACTGAGCTGACTAGAGTATTGTGTAGACTTTTGTACAGCGTTTAACTGCCTTGCTGTGTGTGTTACAGGCTGTAAATAAGAATGTGGCTAAAGTCCCACCTCCTGTTCCTACAAAGCCAAAACAGATTAATTTGCCTTACTTTGGACAAAGTACTCAGTCACCTTCTGACATGAAGCCAGATGGAAATCCTCAGCAATTGCCAATAGCTGCTACATCCATGGGAGCTAAGCTCAAGCCAGCAGGGCCACAGGCAAGGGTGCAGCTGTCTCCTGGTGCCCCTTCAGGTGGTCAGGACCAAGTCCTGTCTCCAGCATCTAAGCAAGAAAGTCCACCTGCTGCTGCAGTCCGGCCCTTTACACCCCAGCCGTCCAAAGACACCTTCCCTCCAGCCTTTCGAAAACCCCAGACTGTGGCAGCCAGCTCCATCTATTCCATGTATACCCAGCATCAGGCACCAGGAAAAAACTTCCAGCAGGCTGTGCAGAGTGCCTTGACCAAGACACACCACAGAGGCTCCCAGTTTTCAAGTGGTAAGGTTCCATTTGTTTGTATTTTTAAGTGTGTGGTGGGGACGGAGTATACTTGAAGGAACAGACACTTGTGCCAGTGTGCATGTGCAGATCAGAGGGTAGCTGTTGGAGGTTAGTTCTTCTCTTCCATCAGGAGTTCCACAGATAGGACTCAGGTCGTCAGACTTGCATGGTAAGCACTTTTGTACATGATCATCTCTCCTAGCCCTTGATTCAAGGTAAGGTTCTTGGGTTCATTTTTACCTGTTTTGGGCTTAAGTCCTATGCCAAGCTACTGGTAGACAGTAAAGTGCCAGGCTCTAATTAGACTACAGCTGTTATAAGAATTTTAACTGTGCTCTGCCTTGTTGGGGACTTAGTGTAGTGCCTGCTATGTGATACTGCTTCAGTAGTCACTGCAGACCCTGCCTCATGTCCTACTTCCGTATTTGCAGCTATGGTAGAACACCCCCACAGAAGGCAACATAGAAAAGCAAAGATTTCATTATCATTTCGGAGAAGTCGAGGCAGAAACTCAAGTAACTGGTCACGTTGTAGTCAGAGTCAAGAGCAGAGAGAAATCACTAAACCCACATAGTTCAGGACCTAGGGAACCATGTTCTACACAGTGGGCTGGCCCTGTCCGAATCAGTGGTCAGTCAGGAATCCCCACAGACATGCTCACAAGCCAGCCTGAGCTTGATGATTCCATGTTTGAGCTCTTTTCAAAGGGGATCTTTTAGGTTGTAACAAGTGGATAGTTAACATCTAGCCATGACTGATGAGTTCATGATTCTGAAGGAGGTTGTTGATGTGGAAACAGGCTCACAGAAGGCTGCATCCTTACTGTTGATATGTGGAGGATGGGGTGATTACATTGTCTCTGGATTTTAAAAGCAACATTCTCTTGTACTCTAAGCCATTCTAATAAGGATGCTACCACTAAGTAAATAGGAAACCATGATAAAATTAGTTTGTGTTAAATATTTACAGTCTGGATATTTGACGTTTGGTTTTTTTTTTTTTTTTTCCCTTATTTGTTGGTTATAGGGCTAGAATACAATTGACCATGATTTGATTGATTGAAAATGGCTTTGTAGTTATGAAATAAGCATATAATTGTGGTTTAAAGCTATTATACAGATATTAAAGTGTCAGTGTATTGCTACCTCTTATTCTTTTCAGTAATCCTTGGTAAATATTGCTAATATAATAATTTGGAAATCAGATTATTTTGACATAATTGGAATATTTCAGGGGAATGTCTTTGGGAAAGACAAGTGGTTCTCAGTTTTGTGAGCCAAATATTATTTCTCACATTGGTCTGCATTTGAATAGTGTTTAAGATGGGTAGTATATGTGTAGACTTAGTCTGTCTATGTAGACAGATTACCAATTTTCCTCAATGCCACGGTGTGTGGTTTCCTTCTCATTGTTTCATAGTACGCAGTGCTTGTTATCATCAATAGAAATTTTGATTCTGTAGTAAATGCAAAGATGGAAATTCTTGTTGTTATTTTAAAAAATTAAGTATATATGAGGGAAATAATGTAGTAACTGTGAAACAGAGAGAGACTTGGCTTACCATTAGCTGTGTTCTTACCAATTGTGTTTAATCATCACTAACCAGACTTTTCCTTTTTCTCTTCACCACTCAGTATATGGCAAGCCTGTGATAGCTGCTGCCCAGAATCCACAGCAGCACCCAGAGAACATTTACTCCTGTAGCCAGGGGAATCCTGCCAGTCCAGAGCCCGAGACAGAGCCTGTTTCTTCTGTTCATGAGAGCCATGAAAATGAAAGGATTCCTCGACCACTCAGCCCAACAAAGTTACTGCCGTTCTTGTCTAACCCTTATCGAAACCAGAGTGATGCTGACTTAGAAGCCCTACGGAAAAAACTGTCTAATGCACCAAGGCCACTGAAGAAACGGAGCTCCATTACAGAACCAGAAGGCCCTAATGGGCCGAATATTCAGAAACTTTTGTATCAGAGAACCACCATAGCTGCCATGGAGACCATCTCAGTCCCATCGTACCCATCTAAGTCACCGAGCTCAGTGACTGTCAACCCAGATAGCCCAATTGAAATCCCAAATCCGTATTTACATGTGGAGCCAGAGAAGGAGGTGGGCTCTTTAGTCCCAGAACCACTGTCCCCAGAGGCTATGGGGAATGCTGGTACAGAGAACAGTGACATGCCAGCTCCTTCTCCAGGCCTTGAGTATGTGTCTGAGGGAGTCACAGACAGCAGTACGAATCTCCAGAATAACATAGAAGAAACAAACCCAGAGGCCCCCCACTTACTTGAAGTATACCTAGAAGAATATCCCCCATACCCACCCCCTCCATACCCATCTGGGGAACCAGAGGTGTCTGAAGAAGACTCTGCACGCATGCGCCCACCTGAAATCACTGGGCAGGTGTCTCTGCCTCCTGTAAGTAACATAGTGTCCTGTGTTCATCCAGGAGATTTTCCCTTGGGATACTTATCCCAGTGGCTGTATCTTCTCAGTCTGCCTTTTTATCTTACGATACTGTGGCATGAAGTGGACCTCTATAGTTTTAGGTTTTGACAAGCAGTGGAACTCATTCATGGTGAACTATGTATCCCAGTCTCCCCTCGCCCCCCAACCTCCCCTCTCTTTTTTTCTTTTTTAAAGAGAGAGTCTCACTTAGTTGTCCAGACAGGCCTGTGCCTCTGGAGTAGCTGAGATACAGACCTTTACCACCAATCACCCTCAGGGCAGGAGTGATAGGTGCTGTGACATTTATATAAGAAACACTGCTACATTTTGGTGTGTGTGTGTGTGTGTGTGTGTGTGTGTGTGTGTGTGTGTGTCTGTGTGTGTGTGTTCCTTATAGAGGAAACATATTTTTGTTCTCATACCTGTATGGGCTACCTCTTTTCTCCCTCGCTGAAGGTTCCCTAGGGAGACACTGTGTTGAGAATACCCGGTTCCTACCAGCTTAGCTGTGAGGTCTGCACAGTGTGCTTGTTGTGCTGCTGCTTTCCGAGCTTTGAGTTTTCTATCCATGAGATGTTAAGATTTTATTTTTATTTTTCATCTTATGTATATTAGTGTTTTGCCTATCTGTATAAACATGCATTATGTGCATGCATAGTACCCAAGGAGTCTGGAAGAGAGTGCCAGATCCCTTGGAACTGAAGTTACAGATGCCATGTGGGTGCTGGGAATTGAACCAGGGTCTTCTGCAAGATCAGCCAGTGCTCTTAACTGCTGAGCCGCCTCTCCAGCCCCTGAAATGTAATTTTAATGAAACAGTAGATTGAGCCTCAAGCTTAAAACTGATAAAATTCAAAGGAGGATTGGAGAGGTGAGTCAGGAGAGTGTCCAGAGTGGGGCAGGAGAGAGAACGAGGCAGAGTGGGGCGGGCTCTTGGGCCTTTCTTCCCTGTCAGTGTTTCCTCTAGGTACAGTCTCTAGGTTTCCTCTTTCTCTAGAATCAAGTTCTCCTAAAACCATGTTTCTGGCAGAAACAACATCTGTACGTCTACATATTAACATTGTTTTGGATGTTTATCATGTCACTTTGAAATAGGGGGAGAATACCATAGTCTCTAGCCTGCTTTTCTATAGCTTAGTCGGAAGTCATTCTTGTTTCTTTAAACACAAACAAAATAGAATGTTGAGCTGTGACTTTAAACCACAGTAAAAACCAAGTGAATGACGATTTAAGTGGGTTTTGTATGTCTGAGCCCATATTTTATATCAGTTTGTACTTCCTTTGGAAGAGTCTCTTATTTCTTTCCTAGGAAAATGGCTGTTCTTTCCTTCCTGTCTTAGGTGAAGTAGATGCTGTGATTGTGTATGTTTCTTTGAAAGTGTGTGGCTAGGTGTTGGCCTTCTGAAGCATCCAAAGGCTGTTAGCACAGTGTCAGGCTCATTACACTTAGTTTTCCTATTTGCGAGGTATGTTGTTATTTAAAAGTTCTGGCTCTTTACTCCTGAGACAAACATGCAAAAGGGATAGGATGGTTCAGTGGGCAAAAGTACTTGCCACAAAGACTGACAACCTGAGTTCTTTTTCTGGGACACACATTGTAGACAGAACTGACTCCTGAAAGTTAAGTTGTCCTCTGACTTCCACACTTGCACTGTGACACATGAGTGTGCACTCCCCAAACACAGCCCCACACATACATAAATAGATGTAATTTAAGAAGTCTGATCTCTCCCTCTCCCTCTCCCTCTCCCTCTCCCTCTCCCTCTCCCTCTCCCTCTCCCTCTCCCTCTCCCTCTCCCTCTCCCTCTCTCTCTTTCTCCCTCTCTTTCTCCCTCTCTTTCTCCCTCTCTCTCTTTCTTTCTCTCTCTCTGTGTGTGTGTGTCTGTGTGTTTGCTTAAAAATCCTGTTTCAATACGATGAAAAGAACTACCACTTGGGGCTTTAAAGTCTGACTCACTAACTTGTCCTAAGATGTAAAGTTCTCACTCAGTGTATCTAGTTATAATTAGTCATCTTTATTATTTAGCCTAATAATTTGCTTGTGCCTTAGTAAAGGTTATGGTATGAAATACTTAATAGGAAGGGATTACCTAGATTAAAATTCTGGTCCTGATGTTTTCTGACTATGTGTCCTTCCTTCTGTGTGCAACCAGGATGATTGGGTTTTTACTCCCTTGTGTATGTGAGCTCTTACGAATCTGAGTACTGCCTAGTTTAAGAGCAGGACTCTCTGCATTATACTCTTAGATAAGTGGTTTAGAAACAGTCTCGTCTGGTTGTGGAGTCGACAGAAAGCCAGTGAGCTTCCCACCAGATTTAGTTCACTCCAAGTTCCATAGCCTGGCATTAATGTCACAGTCCTGTGACCCTAGAGTTTGAGAGACTGAGATAGGAAGATTATAAGTTCAAAGTCAGTCTGGGCCGCACCGTGAGTTCAGGGCAATGTAAGCTAAATGTCAAAGAAAATAAATAAGTATATGACTAAAACCCCAAGCTGTGTTCTTTCACTACCTCAGTTGAGTGCTGCCTCTGCCCATGGTAATTTCCCCCACACTTCCTTTACAGGGCAAAAGGACAAACTTGCGGAAAACTGGCTCGGAGCGGATTGCTCATGGGATGAGGGTGAAATTCAACCCCCTTGCTTTGCTCCTAGATTCATCTTTGGAGGGAGAGTTTGACCTTGTACAGAGAATTATCTATGAGGTAAGTTTCTTAAATTATGGTGTTGTATTTTATTTTAAAGCTCAAAATAGCTACCATAGAGAAAATCTATTTAAAATTTTCTTTTTGGGGCTGTGGAGTTGTGGGAAGAGATATTGAGCATGCTCTAAAATAGGCTGTGTTGTTTTAGGAATGTAACTGTTAAGATTTTGATAATGTAAAAGTGGAGTTTACACTTGAAATACATTAGTGTACTTTGTTAACAAGAACATTTCTCTCTGAAAGTTGCTCTGTACGCGTTTGTCCTCTATAATATTGCATCACAGTTGTGATCTGTACTCTGAAATTTATTGTTATTATTGTTATTTTTTTTAAGATAGGGTCTTGAGATAAGCCTCAAATTCATGCTCCTACTATCTCAGGTTCCTGAGTGCTGGAATTGCAGGCATGTGCTACAGTTCTCAGCTCTTTTAAAATGTTTTCAGCTGAATTTCTCTAGCTTTCCATATCAAATAGAATATCTCTGTAGAAACCAGTTTGAAGCTGGAAATGGAAGGAAGAACAGGGTAACAATAACGATACAGTTTCTGATGCTATGATTTTTAAACAAAACCTTCTTGCAGTAAGTACTTAATTGTGCTGGGCTGTCCACCTTGTTTCTAGGATTTTTCTTTACTTTCCTTAGCTCCTCTGTCTCACTTAAGATATTTAAACTGTCACCAAAGTTTCTGTCTTCTTGATCCTAAGAGCCAGTTAGTAATGACAGTTGATGCGACATGAAATTGGAGTGACTCTCGCCCTTTTTATTGGTGTGACAGGTTGATGACCCAAGCCTACCAAACGATGAGGGCATCACAGCTCTTCATAATGCTGTGTGTGCAGGCCACACAGAAATAGTGAAGTTCCTGGTACAGTTTGGTGTGAATGTAAATGCGGCAGATAGTGATGGATGGTAAGTTCTGCATTTAAACTCCACTCAGATGTGAGCTGTGTGTGCCACTGTAGAAGCAGTGGTGTGCGTCACTGGAAGGCACAGAGCCTTGCCAACATGCTCCTTCCTTCCTATGCTACCCCTGTACTCTTGGAGGCGTTTCCTGTCCTCTAGTAGCAGCCATTTTGTTCAATTTTAGGAAGCAAATGGAGTTTAAAAGTTTCAATTAATAGTATACTGTAATAAAGTTGCCGGCATCCCTTCTCTGTGGCTGAGGTGACTGAGTAAAGTAAGACGTGGGTCACAAGTGCTGGGGGATGGGGGCCGTTGAGGTGGCTGCCAAGTGGACAGTGGGCAGGTGGTGTATACAGTGTGAACTCTACAGCAAAGTGCTGAAGTCACACTGCAAGGGACAGGGCAGACAGAATGATTCCACAGTGCTGCTTAGAGCCAGCCGTAATTTATAACTTATAAATTATTTTGGAACTCTCTCTAATATTTTTAGAGCTCAGTTGATCTCATCTGTCTTGATCCTCCAGAAAGTCTTAGAAGACACAAGCTCTTTGTGTGGAGGAATATGAAAACTTTTTCTATATGGGACTGAAAATGTTACCATTTAATCTCCTGTTAAATGTTAAATACTTAAGTACTTTAATTTTATTAAGTTTTTTTTTTCAATGTTATAATATCAGATACTCATGCATGTAAATCAAAAATTTGAATTAACCTATCATTCCAAGTGACTGTGTGATCATCTGTGAAGACTGTTTCCTCTTTGTTAGGTATGTGAGTTGTATAGCCAGCCAAGGCTATGTAGTGATGTGGTGTTTGTAAATAAATAAACGTTTTGTCCAAACCACAGGTGAGATGTGGCTCTTGGAGCACTTGTCTGGAATGAAGAACCAATGAATGGAGGTAGAACAGATGGAAAAGAGAGAGGAGACCCACAGGGAGAACAGGCAGAAAAGCATGCAGATAAGGGACGCAGACTGAAGGAGGAGAGAAAAGCAGAGAAATACTGTACACTTCAGAGCCTGAGTAGTAACAGTCTCAAGCCAATAGTCTGAGTTTGGAGATAGGAGATGCCACAGATTTTCTTCTGTTGTATTGATAAGTTCCTGCTAACTCATTGCCCAAAATAGATCAAATTTGTGTGTGTGTGTGTGTGTGTGTGTGTGTGTGTGTGTGTGTTACAGTCACTATTCTAAGACTGTATTTTCAGGAATGATCTCAGTCATAGTCACTTTTCTACTTAGAATTGAATTTACAGTTTCAGCCAAAATTTGAGTTTTAAAAATATAGGTAGTCTGTATGTGTAGCCAGATTCCTTAAAAGTTAGTGTTGAAAAGAATACTGGCATGCGGGCACATAGTTTAAAGACTCTTAGATTTTTACTCTGGCAGAAGTGATCAGGTTTCAGGACTGGAAAGATGGCTTAGTATTAAGAACACTGGTTGCTCCCAGCACCCACATTAGAGTTCACAACCATCGTACATAGCTCAGTTCCAGGATCTGATATCTTTTACTGGTCTCTGTGGGCACCAGGCATACAAGAGATTCGCATGCAGGCAAAGCATATACATGGAAAACTAAAATTTAAACAAGAAACTTGTAGGGTTGAGAAAATCAAGACAGAAGCAGATCCACTTTTTTTCTGTTATTTTTAGATCACAGTAAAGGCTTTATTTCCTTGATTCTTCAAACTGGCACTCAGCTCCTGGGCCCATTGATCCATTGTTTCAGACATGTTCCAATAATTCTCTTACTGGTTCAGTCATCTGTCTTGATTGAACTAGTTTTTAAAAGCTGTTTGTGAGGCTAGTAGGTAAGAGACTGAGGCACTTTCTTCACAGATAACTTAGCAAGGGGAGGTTCTTGAGCGTGGAGAAACATTTCTAACCAGTTCCGTGTCTCACTTCCCAGGACCCCATTGCATTGTGCTGCCTCCTGTAACAATGTGCAAGTGTGTAAGTTCCTGGTGGAGTCAGGAGCAGCTGTGTTTGCTATGACCTACAGTGACATGCAGACTGCTGCAGACAAGTGCGAGGAAATGGAGGAAGGCTACACGCAGTGCTCCCAGTTTCTCTATGGTATGTAGCCAGTGCAGTCTAATGTGTTGGCTGCCATATTTACTTACCCTTTCTCTTGAAGGAATAGCTCAAAGCTCAATGAGTATCTTATTATTTGTTCTGCATAATTCTTGATACTGAAATGAGGACAGTCTAGGTCACAGATATAGTGCAGCTTCTGAGCGTGTGCCTGAAAAGCTGTTGCCAGAGACATTATCAGCTGCAGCTGACTACTCTTGTTAATTAAGTTCTTTGTATTCAAAAGACCCTCTCTATGGCTTTAGGACTTAGTGAGTTACAGCATGTTGGAAAACAAGACTAAAAAAATAAAGGCAACACATCACAGGGTTTGGGGTTTGGTTTTGTTTCATGTTTTCTTGATTTTGAATTTATGGTTTTGATTACTGTCAAAAGGTACTGTACTTATCTAGGGCTGTGCCTGGATACGAGATCCATATATGTTGATTGCCTTTCATGTAAGGCTTTTGTTGTTGTTGTTTTTAATCTACAGTTGAAGTTAATTTTTCTGTTCATCTTTGCTTGATAGGATAGGAAATCAGGAAGTCTCAGGAGTCTAGGTTGCCCAGGCTCTCCAAAGTTTCTTTCTTAACAGTTGTTCAGAAAGCTTGTCTTTGCCTTCTCTGCCTGGCCATGTTCCTTGAGTGTTTCTGCCTTTTTCAGGTTGTAGGTGAGAAGAGAGGGAGTTCTTGATGTCCACAAAGTTGCCGTCATCTAAGTGTGTTTTCCTTATTTTTCTGCTGTTTGGTTTTGGGGGCTAGTTTCAACCCTGGGACTAATACTTAGTAGCAGGTCTTTATTGCAAGTGAACCCAGCCCTTGAGCTGTACAGATGTCATCATCAAGACCTGTGATTGCATTTTGTTTGTTTTCATCTTTAGACCAATTGAGTATTTTGACACTAACATTATTTGTAAATTTATATTTGATAGACTTTTTAAAAAGACAGAAAGGATTTAATTTATATATGATGACTTTTTAAAAAAGACAGGATATTTGCTCATAGTCTTTTGATACATAATTGTATCACAGATGTCAAGGTTGATATAGGATAAAGGTTAAGTACTGGTGATGGACTCAGCGCAGTGGGAGTGGGCACAGATGTTCATCTAAGGGAGAAGAACGTGACCTTGCAGATACCATATGGATATTTTGTAAAATTTATTTTCCTGTTTTATTCATTTGGATGGCTGGTCTTCGTGTACATCTGTGCTCTGTGTTTCAGTGCCCTATAGACCAAAAGAGGCACTGGATACTCCGGAGCTGGGGTGAGAGTGTTGTGAGCTGCCATGTGGTTGCTTGGACTTGAACCTGGGTCCTCTGGAAGAACAGCCAGTGTTGCTTTCAACTTAGAATCTCTACAGTCCTGCTTGCAATTTTTAATGGGAATTCCATTGAAAACTGTGACTTGAACTGTGAATTTGAGCATCTTATAGCACCTGGATTTCTTTCCACTTGTGCTGCAAACAAAAACACAGTGAAGCTTTAAAATGTTGAGGAGCTATATTTGTATGAAGTTGTGTTGTCCTGTGTTGTTTGTGATGTTTGGCGACAACCTTGGACCTTCTCCATGCTTCATGAATCCTCTCCCACTGAGGGTGACACCACCAGTTATTGTCATGTTTTTCATGTTATTCAAAAAGGTCAGAAATTTACCTGATCCCTTAGGTTGGCAGAACTTTCTTTTGGAAAAGAACAGTTTCATATTTTTGTTTTATTGTTTTTTGCCCAGAGCAAGTACAGCACATGTTGGTTATTAATTGATAAATTAATTGTTATAAACTAGTAACTAATTGTTGACTGCTCAGAGTTGAAAAATATGTTTGAAAGTCAAGCAGGTACTTTCTTATATTTTTAAGACATATAGGTAAGTGAAAAATAACTTGCTTTCTGTAAACCTTATTGTTGAGTCCACATATGCTTTCCTCTTCTTTCTTCTGTGGTGCCAGCTGTCTGTCTCTAGGTTTGGGCCATCCTTTTAGGGTACAAAAGGAGGAGGCTGAACCTAACCCACAGTCAGTCAGTAACTGCTGGAAAATGGCTTTTTGAGGATTTTCTCCTGCCCTGTTTGTAGATTTCAGCATCTAGAATTCTGTTAGAGTGACCATATATAGACTTTTCTATCTTATCTAAACTCCTATATTCTGCATTCTAACAGATTATATTGTACTTTTCCTTCTAATAACTAGGAATTGATGTGTAGGCACTTTAATAGCTAACACACTCTGAAAGTTTGTCTGTTTGCTCTGTGTGTCAGGTGAGATCTGAACTTGCAGAGCCTTTTGTTCATTATGTATAGAAGTAGGCCAGAAGTTGACAAGGGTCTTCTTTTTTAATGTCATAGATTCCAACAGTTTTTCTTTTAGCTGCTGGCTAACAGAAGGCTTCCTCTCTGGGGAAGGTAAGCTTTGTGGGAGCCTAGGGGATGTTCGATGCTGACCTCCTAGATATGGTACCGTTTATGGTCTATAGTACTGCTGGTCTTCCCATTTCCTCACACCTGGGACATTTATTTCTATGCTTACTATTGGAGTTCTGACTTCTAGTGAGGATCCTTCTCCGTTTGTGTCACAGAGTTTAAGGTTCTTGTGAGTGGTGTAATCTGAGTGGTGAGTCCCATGCGGCCTTTCTTCCGTCTTTTGTAGGCGTTCAGGAGAAAATGGGCATCATGAACAAAGGCATCATTTACGCACTGTGGGATTACGAGCCCCAGCATGACGATGAGCTGCTCATGAAAGAAGGAGACTGCATGACCGTCGTCCGCAGGGAAGATGAAGATGAAATTGAGTGGTGGTGGGCGCGCCTTAATGACAAGGAAGGATATGTTCCACGCAACTTGCTAGGAGTAAGTCGCTCCAGTGCTGACCGTGTTTCATGTGTGATAAAGTGGAGCTTTGTATGAACTACTGTGTAGAGTCTGCAATCTACTGCCCTTTGTGATAAGACATGATACGGGGCTAGAGACACGACTCAGCAGTTAAGAGCATTTGCTGCTCTTGCAGAAGACTCAGGTTCAGTTCCCAGCATCTCCATGGCTGCTCTCAATCATCTATAAACTCCAGTTCTAGGGACCAAATGCCTGCCCACTGCCCATGCAGGGTACACATACATACATGCTGACAAAGCACTCATACACATAAAATCTTTTTAAAAACACAAGGCTTAAATTTATGATGCCCTTAATTTAGACTCACAGGCACATCTACAATGTACTTGATTATACGTTGGAATTTGTTGATAGGTTTAAACTCAGAATAATATGTTCCAGATTTGTGCCTTAGGCTCTCTTATAGGTTTACCCCAGGTGGTGTGTGTGTGTGTGTGTGTGTGTGTGTGTGTGTGTGTCATGCCCGTGTTCCCAGCACTTGGGAGATGGAAGAGAAAGATAAAAACAAGCTCCCTGATGGGCTTAGATGTTCTTATAGTCGGCCTGTGCACAACAAAGATTCGTTGAGTGTGAAAGGAGAGAGGTAGTATAGGTGGATGAGGTAAGTTTTAGAGAAAAAGTGCTTGTGGGTCTGCTGTTGGTGAGGAGTAGGAAGCAAGCTAAAGGGCAGGAAGGTGACGGTGATGGACACTAGTGTCATGTAGGTCACAGGTACTGAGTTCCACATCTCCACCAATTCATTGAGAACATTTCTGGAAAAGCAGGTCGTGGGGAGGACTGAAGCAGCCTGCCTCCTGAGCTTGCTGTGCAAATAGTACGGAAAGTCCATGTAAGACACTGGTAGGTTTTTATCAAGTATCAGACAAGGTCTGTCTTACAGCTTTAGGTAGAAGCCTGGGGAGGCTTCTCCAGCATCACACCAGGAGCAAGACTCTCTCTGCTAAGGTTCTTCTGCTTGAGTGTGTCAAGTAGCCTTGGCCTTGGGACCTGGCATTCTGAATTGTGACAGTGACTCCCTTCCTATGGTTGTCTGTCACATGTCCATTATAAGTCATTTGCTACAACTCAGTTGCTGCTTTCAGAGAGTAGCATTTATTGTGAAATAACTGCTGAGCTATTTCTCCAGTCTCATCATGCTGTAATTCTCAGGAGCTGCTTGGATAAGTTCCCCCTTTCCTCGTTTCTGTGAACGGGGTGAGACAGGGCTTTGCTATGTAGCTAGGCTGGCCTCAAACTGAACCCTCCTGCCTTCCAAGTGTTAGGTTTACAGGTATGTCTCACTGACCTTCCTCATTTGTTGGGAATTATTAACTAATTGTGTATATTTGTGGCATATAAAGCATGACTTTTTAATCATTTTAAAACATTTTGTGTATGTGTGTGTGTTCATTCATGTGCCACAGTAATTGTATGAAGTCAGAAGGTAGTTTTAGGAGTTCAGATTGAGATCAGCTTGCAGCTTGCAGCTTGCAGCCAGTGTTAACAGCTAAGACATCCCACCTACTCCTATCTTTCCACTCCTAACCCAACTTTAAAATAATGGTTGATTTATAAAATGGCTCAGTCAAGCTGATTAACATGCTTAACCTGATATAGCTAACTTTAAATTTTGCGGTGAGAATACAATCTGTTAACAAGTTTTCAATTAGTATGCATGTTTTTTTAACTATTGTTATGTTGTGCAACAGAATTTTATTAAGTTCAATTTTCTAGTGAAGTTGAGGATTGTTTTGAGGAGGGAAGCAGTCAGTCAGAGACTCATTTAAGCTCTCAGAAGGTTTTGAAATTAACAGACTGGAATAAAGGTTGTAATTTTAGTCCTAAACTTAGAACTCTTAGTTCCCTGGCACTCTAGTCCATGAAAGTATGCTGTACGTATTGTGTTTTAGTATCTTTTTGAGTGTTAAAAAAATAAAGGAAATTTTACAATGTGGAATATTTAAACAGGCTAAGCCTTGAATCTGGAAAGTGCATTGACAAATGTCTTTTCTCAGCTGAAACTGACTCTTAAATAAACACACCGCCTCCTTTGTTTTCTTGTCCCTAGGAGACAGAAGGGGAGGGTTTGTTTAGCTTAATGGTGAAATTCTAGTTTGACTTGCTCTGGGCTTCTAGACAGGGCCTTCATTCACATGGCCTCTCCTTGCTCTTGTTATGGAAAGCACAGGCCTGCAGAATTCCAAAGCATTTCTGTCTTCCCTAAGTCCACCGACTCAGGCCTTTGTCCTGATAGGCTCAAGTCCCACCCACAGTGTCCTGACTGTAAATAAGGCTGAAAAGCATGGTTTACATACGTGGTTCCAGTACTTAGGAGTGTGAGGCTAAGGATCATAAGGCTAACCTGGGTTACCTTGAAAGATCCTCCCTTAAAAAAAAAGAAAAAAAAAAGAAAAAAAAAAAAAAAAAAGACTTTCGTCCCATCGTAATGGGGCAAATCCTGGAGCATACCTCGGTTTATAAGCAGTCTTCAGCAGTTGGCTTTCCTGGGCTGCAGTGCAGTTGAGCAAGCTGAGTTCATACTTGGAGTTCCTGTGTCACGCTTCTGTGGTACTGCTTCAGCTGCTGGACCCTGTGACCTTCAGTGGCTTTTATAGAGTGGCCAGTGAGACTGAGCGCCTGAGTCCACAGCTCAGTACCTTCCTGGGTTGGTTTTCTGGGCCTTGTTACTTGCCCTCCTTCCTGTAGTTATTGAAATATTGTAGAACTTCCACACATATGCCATGTGTAAATATTTTTTAAAATTCTCTTGCAGCTGTACCCAAGAATCAAACCAAGACAAAGGAGTTTGGCCTGAAATGTGAGTTAATGAAGAATCAATGAGCTAGAAGATAAATACTATGATTGCTCTGGAAAAAAAAAATGGCAGTGTAGCTTGAAAGCAATGAAGAATGTGCCCCTGAAGAAAACGAAGGATTGAAGGGGTCAGCATGAGCAGAGCAATTGAGATGCTGAGCCCGCTCCACCCTGTGCTGGGCAGAGCGCTCACTGCAGCCTGTGGACAGGAGGCATCCTTCTGGGTTTGTCAAGAAATGGGACCATTTGTTGGACTGTGAGAAAATCAGCTTTTTTGTCCTGTGTGGGGTGATTTTGGCACTGTTCTCATTCTGCTGACCTGCCAGAAAGAACCAGTGCCATCTGGCACCATCTCCAACTGTCCCCTAGCGCCAGCAGGCTTGGGGGAGCCCCGGCAGGCACTTTACACTGTGTATTGTCAGTGAAGAACTGTCTGTCAGTGAACAATAACTATTGTATGAGTTCTTGTAGCATTGAAGAATTATGTGTACATTTGAAATACTGAAACTAAACTACACTGCCTAGTCTAAACTAGATTTAGAATTGTTTTTAGGTTGAATTTGAATCTATATTTATTGTCTTTTTGTATCTTGAAAATTAGAGATTTGTTATAGATTTCCCTGTATTTGTCAAGATCATAGCTGATTTTAAAAGTGATCGTAATAAAATTAAACTTTATGACCTCAAGCCATTTACCGGTTTTCCTTTTAGTGTTATAAACGGCTTTGGTTCTAGGGCATAAGCCAGTGGGCTCTGCTGCACAGCTGAGAAATAGTGAACTGCTTGATCCAACAGCTGTGAACTGTGGTAAACTTCCTTACAGCCATGTGATCGAGAGGCAGTTCTTAGTTACAGATACTCGTCTTTGCAGCTCACAAGTCTGAATGGCTAGAGCACTACACTGTTAAGAGATTGGGGGTGAGGCTGTGTGCACATGCATGCCTGCTTCAGCATGGAGGCTGGAAGTGGGTGTCGGATCCCTTGGAGCTGGGATTAAAATGGTTTGTGAACTACCTAATGTCCTTGAAGGGATCTGAACTCTGGTCTTCTGATATAACAGTTGGTGCTCTTAACCACTGAGCCATCTCTCCAGCCCCTAACTTTGTAATTTTAAAAAAGATTGTAGAGACTATAGTGAAGGAAAGTGTATACAGACCTGCAACTTCTGCCAGGCCATTTTAATGTCCTCATTTTTTTTTTTCTCATTCTTCATAAAGTTATATACATTTGTTTGTTTACTTATTCATTTTTACTACCAAACAAGAAATGAGTTGTTTTAGAACCCATTTTGCTTAGTGAAAACATAATAAAAGGCATAGGTGCAAAAACAGTGGTTACTTTTTCTAGCTGTTTTTAAGAATAGCTGAATTCTAACAAGGAAAGTAGATGAAAAACAGAACATAGCCTTTCAGATAATGAAGAAATAATGACAACATGAATTAATATGGAGACTGCACAGCAGAAAGAGTTCTAAACCCAGGTCCCTTCTCCAGTTAGTGAGTCTGGCACAGATCTAGGGACTTTTCAGACTAGGTTCCCTAATCAGCTAACACAATAGGGAGCCCAGCTTGGATTATCCAGGTGCGCCCAGTGTAATCACACGAGCTCTTGGAAAGCAGAAGGGGAGGCAGGAGCCTGAGACTGAAGGGGTGGTCAGCCAAACATGGGGTATTTTTGAAGATGAAAGAGGCCATGAACCAGAAAGTATGACAAAGAAAAACTCTGGACTGGAAGGAGATAAGACCTCAGGCCATGTGGACCTGAGTATACCCCACCAGGCAAGCTGATCTGTCTGGAGGTGACTGCCCATGTGCAGGGTACCCTAATGAAAGTTGTGTTGGACCCCAGTCTGTATATGTGTGAGAGAATGGATGTCTTTTAAGCCATTGGGTTTGTATGATATTGCAGTAGGAGACAAATAACGACATGGGTTCTAGAACTAGACTGTCGTGTGCAGTAATTTCTTTATGTCCCTGCCAAGACAGTTGACCTCTGGGAGACTTGTTCCCTTGACATACGTAGTGAAACCTAAGGGGTTGTTGAGAGAAATCATGGAAAGTGCTGTAGAGACTGCTAAAGAATTTCACAAGTCTACAAAAGCAGGAGATGTGGGAAGTAGGGAAGGAAGCCAGTCAAGTTGGTTGCGAATTCCCTACCCTTACCATTCATTTTTATTCTCTGTGTAGGTTTTTACCTGTTTCATTATTAAAGTATCAAAGCTTCTTGGGGTTAATACTTGAAAGCGTAGAAAAAGGTATTGACTCAACACAGCTTTCAAGGGAATAGGAGACAGTTTATCGTGTAGTCAGTTTGAATGCCCTAGGCCCAGGAGACATGGAGTCAGGTTACTCCAAGGTTCCCCGTTCTCACAAAGAAGCAGCTGCAGTGAAGCAGTTACAGTAGAAGAGCAAAGAAAACCACGAATCAAGGCGACTGAAGAAACTGGTGGGTACATCAGAGAGGCAGTTACAGCAAGATGGGGATCTATAGGTCTCAGATGCTATGTGATGACATTCTTAGACTCGGTTAACAGACTTTAAGCAGCTTGTATCTATTAATCCTCTGCAATGCTAGTGCGACTCTACAGCTCCTTGCCCACCCACACTAGAGATGTGGATTTGGAATTCACGGATGTTCAGACTTTACATGAAGATCTTAGCACATAGAACTTACATGCAAACCACCTTAAACAGTACCCATGTGACTTTGACATGGATTACACAACGAAGGCATTGATTCTGGCCAGATTTTACATGCAATTGGCTCAATACAATCTCTGGTATTCAGGGTTTTCTAAGACTTCAGAATTGTGGGTTGTCAACATTTCTTCAAGTTATGATGAAAGCCACAGTGGTTGTTACAACAGAACTCAGTCTAGTACTTTCTTTCCTTTTAATACTACTTAAATACATGTAATTTATTTCATTTGTAATTTCACTAAAAATTTCATATATGAAGCAGGGATTCTTGTGTAGAGTTAGGCAGCAGACACTGGAGAGACACTGCTGGGAATGTTTTGTAGTCTTGTTTTTAGATTTTTATCACATAATTGAGAGCCTGCTGGAAACAATTCTGTATTCTGTTGCTTGCCCGCCATTGTGAGGTAGGATTCAATGGCTATATCAAACTCATAATTTATCAAATGATTTAACTGTTCTTCAGTTTTGTGTGTTGCTGTGGTAGCCGTTCTAACCGCAGAATTTATAGGCTTTGCAAAAGGGAGAAGGAAGCACTGTGCAGTGTACCATCCTGAGGAGAGTGTAAACTTTGCTCAGATACAGTAGGTAGTGAAGCCTTGGCTGGAGGTGGTGTCATGTGACTGGAGACACAGTTGACAAAAACAAGGGACAGAAAGAAACTAGGAAAATGTGGACTCAGGTCAGAGGAAATAGTGAGTGGAATTAAAGGCAGCTGAGCCTGGTGGGAGGGTAGGGGGGCAGTGGGCTGGGCTGGATGCTGGAGGTGTTCCTAGGAGTACCCATGAGGGATAACTTGGACCTTAGCCATGGAAGAAGACTGATAGGCTGTTAATTAACTAGATGGTGCCAGGTGGAGAAATGATTTGGGAAACAAAGAAGTGAATCTAGGAGGGTAGTTTAGAATCCCTGGTCCCGGGAAAGGACAGGTCAGGATGGGGCAGGAATATGATTGGGATGCTGATGAGGAGGAGCTATGAGAAAAAAAATTCTGAAGAGATGAGTGTACCCAGTCCACAGAAGAGCCAGGACAGGTGTGGGCTTGCAATTCAGGGCAGAAGTCTACAGGAGTGGTGGTAAGATGCAGGCCAGAACAGTTCCTATGCGGTCAAAAAGGTTGAGAGTCTATTTCTTCCCTGTAGAAGGGGCACCGAACAGTTTTTGGTCTTAGGCTTACTTTTTTTTTTTTTTTTTTTTTTGAGACAGGGTTTCTCTGTATAGCCCAGGCTGTCCTTGAACTCACTCTGTAGACCAGGCTGGCCTCAAACTCAGACGTCTGCCTACCTCTGCCTCCCAAGTGCTAGGACTAAAGGCTTACGCCACCACTTCCCTCAGGCTTACTCATTTTTATTTTGTGCTTATGGTTTTGCCTGCTTATATATGTTTGTGCACCACGTGCATGCAATTCCTACGGAGGTCAGAAGAGGGCATTGGATCCACTGGAACTGGAGTCACAGCAGGTTGTGTGCCATGGAATGCTGGGAACTAAACCCTGTCCTCCTCATTGCAACAAAGAGCAAAGTTGGCATCAGGGAGAGCGGCGGATGGTCTGGCTGCATGCTGCCAGCTAGTGATGTCAAGAATAGCCCCTACCCTTTGAGGGGCCAGCTCTCCTGCCCCATTTTATACCTCATCTGAGACCACTCTCGTCAGTTTCTTATGGCAGGACTCCTGCCTCCCCTCCCACCCGGGTCTAGAACTACTGCCCTTATTTGAGTAACCACAGTTTTCCTGCTAGGTCTCCTAATCTCAGACTTCAAACATTCAAACCTTCCTTCATCCAGTCCCATCTTTAGTCCTTCACCAACACTACCCTGGCCACCCATAGTCCTGGGACAATCCATTCCTCCCTATCCTGAAACCCCTCAGTGTTGAACAGAGGAAGCTCACGCTAGTGACCCAAGTTAGTTCCATATACACTCTTCCAACGTCTTAGCCTTCCCAGCCTACTTTTAGCTATGTTGGAGAAACCCATCCACTACTTGACATGGTGATATAATGCCTGAACTGTGGAGGTGGAGGCAGGAGGATCAGGAGTTCAAGGCCAATGTTAGCTACATAGGTCCAGATCTGTCAGGACTATGTGAAGTCCCTGCTCCTAGGGGGCGAGGATCTGCCCACTAAACTGTCCATGAAATATAGGGTACATTTTCCCATTAGGCCATCTTCTTTCTTTCTTTCCTTCCTATTTTGTGATTCTTCAAGGATCATCAGTGACAGGCCTAGTCCTAGATTAATGATTTAATATGTGTGTTTCTCAGCTCCCATGCTGGCCCCTCATCCCCACAGGAGTTGGCCTAAGCAATGGAGCCAGCAATGATATGGGGGCTTCCCGAAAGCCTTCCTAAACCAGACAAAGCAGGTGAAATTAGGGTTGTCCTTTCTGGTAGAATGACCAGAACTTGTGAACTAGAGTTTTAAAACGTTCCGTAGTTTAACTATAGGCACGATGCCTTCCCAGTGTATGAATTCTCAGAGCAGCAGACCTCACTTAAGTAGAACCCAGCTGTTACCTGTGGCATCATAAACCCTCCCATGGGGGCCAAGCTCTACAAAGAAAAACAAGGCATGGCGCGACTGTGTTGTAACTTTATTAACAGTATGTTTGAAAGTAAATAAGGCAATAATGTCTGTATGGCTGCTAGCACTTTCCCAGGATCAAGAAGCCAGCTTGGTTGTTTTAAGAAGATCTTCTGAGCCCTGTCCTCCCCAGCTGTAGGCACAATCCCTGGGGTTTATCACGGTCTTCTTGCAGATGGCACACCTGGCTCAGTTGGTCAGTAGAGTGATCTCACTACTTACTACTTGTAAGACCTAAATGTCTAAAGCCAAATATGGTCAAGGACTTGAGTTTAAGAATAATTTGCTGTTCATAAACGTGTATAAAAACCATCTTTTGTTAGAACCAAATGATGGAAGCATGCTTTTTTTTTTTTAAATTGGCATTTATTTTTTGAGATTGAGTCTTGCTTAGGTAGCCCAGGTTGGCCTCCTGGCTCCTGGATTCTTTAGATGCCTCCATCAGACTACTTTATCATCGTATTTCCCAGTTTGCTCTGGGCAAGAGGCAGTTTCTGGGCTGCTGTGGCAGATGTCACAACTGCATTTTAAAACTTAAAATTTCTTTAAATATTCCCATCAAGGCCTTGTGGCCTCTGAGATTGATTTACTGTTTGCCCAGTTATTTAAAGCTCTCTGCATTCCTACCTGATTTAATATTGCTATGACCAGGACAATGTGTAGAAGTAAAAAGAATTTACTATTTACAGGCGTAAAGCTTCCTTTGACCTTACCCAGGGTTATCCAATTCTTTTGCATTTGGTTTAATGGTATGCAAATCTGTTACTCTGATATGTGAAAAGTTCATCTATCTCAGATGGTTATATTCTTCAGTTATAATCATCCGATGAAGTAAATGTTCCCGTAAGTTTAAGGTCCAGATACAAAGCGTTTAAGTGTAGGCATGTCCAGGCATGTAACTTCAGAGTACTGAAAAACTCAGCCACTGTGTGAAGAAGAAGAAAAAAAGCAGTCATCCAGGGAGCATTGTTAAAATGAAAGACCTTATAGGTGACTTTGAGTTATTCTGGAAGATGGCTGAACCCGAAAGCTTACCAAGGACTAAGACAGCAGTGTCTTAATGGTTTATTCTACCTACATTCTGGAGTCTAGTTTTAGAAGTTTGATGATTTGAATGGTTTGAACTTGTGGTCATTGTAGTATTGAATACATGAAGGGTGACATTCAAATAACCTGTGAACCAGCTCTTCACACCTCTGCCCCAACACACAACAGAGGTTTGCTTGGGGGCTGGTGTGGTGGTGCATACCTTGAGTTACAGGGAGGCAGAGGCAGGCAGATTGTTGTGAATTTGAGGCTAGCTTGGTTTATGTGGAGAATTTCAGGACAGCCAAGGTTACATAGTGAGAACCTGTCTCAAAAAAAAATATATATATGGGTTCGAGATGTGGACATCCAAAAAGGATATACTACTTACAGGCGTAAAGCTTCCTTTGACCTTACCCAGGGTTATCCAATTC
>JANHMN010000015.1:68879215-68919293 GCA_030674055.1 Rhabdomys pumilio
AATCATCCGATGAAGTAAATGTTCCCGTAAGTTTAAGGTCCAGATACCAAGTGTTTAAGTGTAGGCATTGGCTGTTTTCATCCTTGGTTCTATTTTTGGTTCTATATTGGAATGACAGGAACTCTATCAGACTCTAAATTGATGTAGAATACACCAAGTCATCAGGACTTTGGCAAAACCCTCCGGGTGATGTAACCCACAACTGAGGTTGAAATCATAGAAGCCACTGCATAATTAAGGGGCAACATTCTAGACATGGCTTCTCCTTGGTAACGTCTCCCAAGGGATCTTTAGGAGCTTGTGAAAGGTAAATGAAATGGAAGGTACATGTTCCTTAGAAGATAGGAAGGGGTTGGTCAGCATAGACAGGCCTGTATGTGTGAGCAGGGAGTGGGATTGGGGTCCCAGATGTCCAACGGGAATGAGGAATAGGCTAGTTTCTGGAACCTAGCATGGCATGTCTCATGCTCCAGTTGTATTGACTTCCTTTTAAATTGCAGGCTTAGGCTACGGATGCTTTCCAGGTGATAAAACATATATAGCTTTAAGCAACTGGTCATTTGTAACTGGTTAAAAGGTTTCCACGTGGATATGTGTACTTTACAACACACAACAGAGCAGTGAGCATCACTGCCATTCATTGTTTAAGCATCAGAGTTCAAAATTCAAGAAAAAAAGAAAAATAGTTAACCCTGTCTTCTTGCCTTTCTGCTCTCCTGTGTGACAGAGAAGTAGCAAACAGAAGTACTGTTCCTACCCAGTACTACAGCCTTCTGTGGTCTGTGCTCCACCAAGTGCTGGGACCAACTGGACTCGTGGTCTCGTTTTAAGTGCTCAGTAGGATCTCTACTACCCAGCTGCTTCTGTGAGTGTGAGCCTTCTGTTCGCTCACAAGGGGATGGCCTATGTTTTGTTTTGGTGAAGTTGCCTACCACGTTGACTTAGATTGATCTCAGAGATGTGTTGTTGCGTTCCAGACACATATTTGTCATGGCATATGACAAATGTGTCTATTGTTGTTAGTTTCCTTTTAAAAAGGAGAGAGAGAGAGAGAGTACAGAGAAGAAAGAAGTATTTGTCCTAAAAAATGCTTTAAGTAGATATGTCCTACGAATGACAGCTCTTTTCAGAAGTCAGTCTGAATTCTCCCCTAAGGGTTTTAGTCTACAAACACATTCTTTCAAATGCTGACCAGTTCTCTCCTCAGCCATCTGGTATACCCAGCCACCGTAGTTTAACCCAATGTTTATGCTCCAGTCAAAGCTCATGGGACAAGAGAGCCAGGTGTGTTTTCCAAGGTTGGAGAATAAGCAAGTCATTCAGAAATAGCAACTCAAGGTGCATCATGGGACTTCCTAACCATTTACAGGCTTATCCCCAACAGACCAGAAAAAAATCCAGGAGCAAAATTTCAAAAGAACGTCATCCTAGGAGCACCTGTTCTGGTCACCCTAGGAGTAGTCTATTTAGGTCACCCTAGGAACAATCTGTTCAGGTCAGTTACCCCAGGAACAGCTTGTTGAGGTAGCCCCCCAAATAGCCTGTTCTGATCCATCTTGCAGCAGCTTTCCCAGAAGTCAGGGTTTGTGTGAGCTTTTGACGTACCGAGACAAGGTTGAGCTGTATTGTTCCAGTGTTCTCAGGGTCCAGCTGCTTGAATATCTCTGTGGAGGAAGATCAGGGTGTGAGAAATGAGGGAGCAGAGCTGCAGACTGCACCAGTGTCCAATGAGGTTGCTGATTTTTGTTGGATGCCACAAACTACTACTCTTTCCTGCTTCCCCAGTTTAACAAAAGAGAAATCTATTCTTAATTCACAGACATATCCTGTGACTGTATCCCTGGTAAAGGACAAGATAGGCCAGTGCTTCTCAACCTTCCTAACTCTGCCACCCTTTCATATGGTTCCTCATGGTGTGGCGACCCTGACCATACAATTATTTTCATTGCTACTTCACAATCAGAAGTTTGCTACTGTTAGGAATTGTAATATAAAAATATGTGTTTTCCTATGGTCTTAGGCGAGACTTGTGAAAAGGTCATTAAGCCCCAAAGAAGGTGGGACCCACAGGTTGAGAACCACTGAGAGAGGCCTTACGAGTGACTGTAGAGAGCCACTTACTGAACAGTGTTTCCAGCCGAACCAAACACCGAACAAAGTTGTCAAAATCAATGATGAGCTCATCATCTGCAAACCGGGCAACAATGACTTGGTGGAGTTGACAGGGCAACTTGAAACCTGGAGGGGGTGGACAAGGGCACCTGTGAGCGACAGGCCCACTGCTTGGCTGTGCCAGTGTCAGACTTACCATCTAGCTCTTCTCACATGCTGTGAAACGGATGTCATTTGTCTGTCTGTATGTCTGTCTGTTATGTGAGCACCACCTGTATTCAGTGCCTGCAGACGCCACAAGAGGGTGCTGGATCCCGAGAGTTGGAGTGTGGTGGTTGTGAGCTGCCCAGTGTGGGTGTTGGGAACCAGTCTGTCCTCGTGAGAGCAGCAAATACTCTGAATGACTGAGCCATCTTTCCAGCTCCCTGTACCACGTGACAGTTTAAGTTACAGCTGTAATTGCTTTTGTCCATGGGCAGTGGGGCTAGTTTGGTTTTCAGTGCAGCCCCTTCCAATGTTTCTTTTGTTTCTAAGCTATTCCATCACCCTGGTCTATTTCCTCACTAACAAGTGAAGCTTTCGTCTGCTTTTCTGCAATGGTCTTGCTACTCTGTATTGATAACCACGATCCCATTTGTTTGTAAGTTAACTAACACACAAAACTAAGTCAGCTTGGAGACTAGTTATAGGAAGATTTAGCTCTCATAGAGGACGGACTGTGGCAAACTAATTAATATCAAATCTTCCTTGTGAACTAAAAGGGAACTTCAACAGGCCCACGACTGGGCATGTTGACTGTATTTCCCAGTTTTCCTTACAGCTGTATGAGACCCTGTGAGTAAGTTCTGGACAATAGTGTGTGTGAGCAGAAGTCATGGGTGTGCCTTCAAAAGGAAGGAACCCTCTGTGTGTGGACTTACTGCCAGCATGTGATGGTGGTGACCTGTTGTCCCAGATTTCTAAGCAGTAGACAGGAGAAGCCTGGGGTGCTAACAGTAGAAGGCCCCATCCCAGCCTTGGCTGCTTGAGGGAAAGATGCACCCTGTTTAAACCACTGTTATTTGGAGTCTCCTGTAGTCAGAAGTGTCCTCATAGCACAGAAATCGCCTGTGTGGGTCTTTGCTAGGTTCATACCTTAGTTACTGATGTCTGTTCTACTGGGGCTTTCCTGCAGGCTGAGCTGATATAGTCAGATTCTACCAAATCAGTTTTGCAGGGAAAAGAGTGTGAAGAGTATAGGCACACACACACACGCACACATGCACACGCGCACACACACTCAGCAGAAAAGAGCGTGAGGAATATGAAGAGGGATATACATGAGGGATATTACCTACAAATACACCAAGACAGACACACACACTCGAAGTTGGCTTCACCTGCTTGCTCTGTCATGCTGTTCCCAGGGATTGAACACAAGGCTTTGTGCGTGGTAGGTAAGAGTACTACCTCTGCGCTACATCTCCAGATCCAGAAAGCAAAGCTTTGTTAGTACGGATAGAGGGGCTCAGCAGAAAACACAGGCGAGGAGGTGTGGGTCTAAAGTGTTACCTGCTTCTTCCAGTGCTTTCCGCATCTCATAGGAATTCATGGTTCCCGACCTATCCACATCGATTTCCCGGTAAATTTTCTGGAACACGCAAAATTCTTATTAGAACCATGACCCAAAGCAAAACAGGTGTCAAGATGCCTGTGCTGAGTGGGCTTGAAGGCCTTCCACATAGCCTTTTTTGGGGAAACTCTTGACAGTGACCTCATTTCTGGCCATTAATCAGACAAAGGAAGAAACAAGGCTATGTTACTTGCTATGTCTTGCTTTGCTTGGTTGTTTGCCATACAATCAAACTTCACTTATGCTGAGTTCTGCAAAAGTTCAATTCCCTTGGAAATGTGCCCTTACCCTCCAGAACCATTACATCTTAAAGTATATGCCTAGAAGTCCCCCAACATTGATCTACCCGCCCCAGGGTACCCAGGGCCCTACTTGGTATTTCTGAATCTTCGTCCAGAGGATGTAGAACTCCTTCAGCCCCAGCTTGCCACTCCCATCTTCCTGCCCTTGGTTAAGGAAAGCTCCCGAAGTATACAGCCACTGGGTGCAATGCCATTTGGTTGGCCGACAGGCTGGGTCTGCTGGTCTTCCCAACACAAGCACAGGGAGGTTTCACAGAAGGATTTGCCTTCTGCTTTTCACATTCTTGAGTTTCCTCAAAAGGAAGCAGCAGGAAGGGTATGATAGAGCCCTGTTATCTGCTGACTGAGCGGCTATGGGGCCCCCAGATCTCGCTAACAGTTTGTTATGAGGTGATAGATAGATCTGGGCCATTGAGTGTTATTCGAGTATTTTGAAGAGTCATCTTGTGAAGGGAGAGGTGTCATAGGTACATGCCGTGTGGCTAGTAGCCACAGTGTCATAGAGGCTTGGACTGTTCCATCACTGAGCGTTAGAAATGGACAGAGAGCGTGGTTAGTCTGCTCCAGGGACTGGTGGGTATCCCAGAGGGGCTAGGCCAAAGAGAATAAATAACAGCGGAGGCAGACCTTCATCTTCAGGTCTAGAAACTTGTTTGTTTGTTTGAGACAGTTTTTCTATGTAGCCCAGGTTGACCTCAAACTGGAAATCCTCCTGCCTCAGCCCCACCATGTGCTGGAATTAACAGAAGTATACCACCACACACGGTTTTAGAAGGAAATCTTGCCAAGGACACAGATTCATGTCAGACCCACTGTGGTTTGGGAAGCTCTGCTTAGGAAAAGGAAGAGAATGGTGTCACTCAAGAAGTCACCAGAGATGGCAAGTGTATGGTCCAGATTTCTAGCTCCAGACGTAATAGGCTGCCTGTCCACACCTCAAGCCTCTGAAGGCAGGTGGGGAGTGGACTCACTTTCCTCTGTCTGAGGAAGCAGGCTCTATTCTTTGGAGCACATGAAAGGATACATCCAGCATGTCTACCATGATCTTACAGGTCTCAATACTGAAGCCGTCTGACTTGATGTCTTGGCCTAAAAGATAAAATAAGTGTATGAGGAGAGCCTTCCAGACAAGCACTGTCTCCAAGAAGTTTCTACAAAGATAGACATGTCCTTCCTCCATGCTGGCCACTACAACAGCCAATGTGATTACTTTAGCTGGCTGTCAAATGGGGGTGGCACACAGAGTCTTAGACACACTTGATTTCTTTGTATAACTGTCATGGGCAAACAAGGTTTAATATTAAATTAAGCAATAAAATTTTTTGAGCTTTGTGATTGAGCTCAGGCATGCTTCAAACTCAACACTTCTACCTCACAAGTCCTGAAATTATAGGCATGTGTTACCACCCCTGGTTATGGCTGAACCTTTAAACGCTGACAGGGTAGAGAACTGCCTATGGTCACTCACACTACCAGAGAGCATGTGTGTTCATTGTAGGCTCTGAGCAGAGAGAGGAAGACAGCTGTTTCACTGGTCTATCTGCAGACAGCTGTGTCTCTGTCTGAGATGACAGAGAGATCTGAGAACCCAGAATCTTACTAGGTGAGTCCTGTGCCATTGGTGGTGGCAGGTGGTATGAGACTCTTGTCACACTCCCCATGAAGTTCATGAGGAGCATGTGTGTGTGTTTGTGTATGTGTGTGTGTGTGTGTGTGTGTGTGTGTGTGTGTGTGTGTAATGAGGAGGATAGTAATGTGTGTGTATGATGGATGTGTATACATGTGTGTGAGTATTGATGGGTGTCAGGACTGCCTTGGGTGTCAGTCCTCACCTTTCATCTTGTTTGAGACAGGGTCTCTTTGTTGTTAGCCCCTGTGGATGCTAGACTGTGATGCCCACAGGAGTCTGAGGATGCTTGTCTCCATCTCCCATCTCACTATAGGAGCATGGGGTATAGGTGCCTGGCTTTACATAGGTTCTAGGGACTCAAACTCAGGTCCTCATGCCAGCATGGCAAGCACGTTACCTCAACAGTCATATCTCTAGACCACCAGGAATAACCCTTTTGGTGATGACATTGTAGAATATTTTGGCCTAGACTGTATTAAGCTTGTTCCACTAGACAGCAACCCATTGTCCAGTATGGTCATGAGGCTGTGTGGGGACACTTAGGCAGAAGGCTGGAGTCACCAGGCAGGCAGGGGAGGAGCCTGAGCTCAGCAGTACATACTTTCCCTTAACTAGGTGCAGACTGGACCAAGCATTGCTTAGCTCTTCCTGCATTCCAGCTGTGAGAGACAAAGAGACTCTGTCTTTTGCATGTACTACAGCCAACATCTGAGGAGTCCTCTGACCATCCTTGTGCCTGGCAGCCACTATTTTCTCGTCCTGGAAGAGGGAGAGTGTAGCTGGCCCAGCCATGGATGCTCTGACTGCTGAATGTTCTGTGATGCACAAATGCTATCCTAGAGCTGTTTGTTCAGGAGCCACAGGCTGCAACCCATTGGCTCCTGTATCTGTGAGGGACACACACCATGTATGGAAGACCCTACAGATTGTAGACTATTCTTTGGCTTTAAAACAAGCATTTACTTTTATCCTGAGAGGTCAAGTGGGAGGCCATCTGTTGGTGTCAGATGGAACGGCAGCCCCTGGAATCCATGATGACTGATAGAGCTGATGGATGTCACAATGTGTGTGTCTGTTTCTGATCCGCATGACTTCAGGCACTGCAAGCTAACTACTCATCTATCGCATCAGGAGCATCATGGTTTGTATGGATTTGAGGTGGGAAAAGTATATTTTCTCTCTTCTCCAGGGATAAGCAGCAGCAGGGGAGGTGAGTGTTACTCTTTAGGTAATTTCTTATTTAAGAAACAGCTAGAAAAGCTGGCATGGTTGATTACACCTATAATCTCAGTAGTTACAAACCCAAGGCAGGAATGAGATCAAGACCAGCCTGGGCTACACATTGAGTTCAAGGAGGTCATTCTAGGCATTCAAAGCCTAAAAGGCCATCAGGATGGGTCTCAAGGCAAAGGTGCTTGTCACTGTCAGCAAGCCTGGTGATGTAAGTTCAATGTCTAGAACCCAGACAGTGAAAGAACTGCTCCGGCACATTGTCCTTTATGTGTGCACTGTAGCATTTATGTGCACACACATATACATGTGCACATATATGTGCATACATCTATACATGTGAAAAATAATAGCTATATTTTTAAATCAAAAAAGTTATAGCCATAAGCTAAAATTAAAAAAAAAAAAAAGCTGATGATAACCTTGGCTCTACCTCATTCTGGCCTCCACCTCATCTTGTTCCCTTCTTTATGGAAGTCTCCAACCTGGACCTGAGCATGTATTTACAGAATGTAGATGTTTTTGCTTTGTCCCATTGGCTCAGTGAATTGAAGCTCATTTAATTCAAGGTGAGGAGTTGAGACTTTGCAATCTATCTCTCTTAGCCTGTGGGTAAGGTGGCATATTATCCTCCATTCTGGCCAATCAGTGACAGGTGAGCACTCCACTATGTGGGCAGAGAACTTAAAAACTCAGGGCTCTGCTGTCCATCCTCTGGCCCAACTTAACCTTTTCTTACCAGCTAGTCATTATCAGACCTTCCATTTACAGCACGCAGACAAATGTTATATGTTATCTCATGAAGTAATATTCAACCGCTGGGAAGAGGAAGTCATAGTGTGTCTATCCTGCAGATGGGGTGGTCTGACAGGTTGTCTAACTTGGCTTAGATCACAAAGCTCATACGTAGAAGAGCTTGGATTTGATCTGTCATCTCTAGACCTGGGCACCTTTGCTCTAGGCATTACCTCCCTCGGAGCCTGCTTCATCTTATTCCTCCCCAGTGCTGGCAGTGCCAAGGTGGTACTGGTGTAGGAGCAGAGAGTGATGGTTAGCCACAGCTGCAGTCTTATGTCTGAAGTGGGGAGTCCCATGTCTCCTCATGTTCAAAATGGGAAGAGTATGATGAGGGATTTGCAAAGGGGACACTTACGCTTGGCTAGAACTCTTCTCAAGATAGTCTGCAGCTCAAAGGCAGAGATCTCTGCATCCTGTGGACATATAACCAGAATATCATTAAGGGCTTCCTGTGGGAGCTCAGTGAACACCGTGAACATCTTAAGTGGTTAGCATCTTAGCCATGCAATCTGAATGCACTGTTAACAACCTAAGTGATGTTGGAGATGTTGTCCCTGGCCTACAATAAGTACTGCACTGGCTTGCATTTAGCATACTATTATAATATAGGGTACATACTAGGTCTAGTCAGTCACCCTTTCTCTGTGGCAGCCTAGTCCTCCCTAACCATCCTTCCTACCTGGCAGACTTTCTCTACCCTCTACACTCAGAGTTTGGGCTTCCTGAAACTGCTGAAGATCAGTCATTTCCTGGGCCACCTTGTCTGGCCTCTGTGGGAGAGGATGCACCTAGTCCTGCATTGACTGGATGTGTAGGGAACAGGGGGGATGCCCAGGGGAAGAGGTGTCCCTCTTCTCAGAGGAGAAGGGGAGGGGAGAAAAGAGGGAGGATCTGTGTGAGAAGGTACTGGGAGAGAGGGGGACTGATAAGTAAATAAATTAATTAATGAAAAGAAAGAAAGGCTGAAAAAAGACCAGCCATTTTCAAGACGGCTCATCTCCGCTTAGGGGTCACTTGCCAGGGCTCCTCAGACATGGTCTAGCTAACTCTGTTCACGTAGATGTGTTTGTGTAACTTATGTAACCTGGATGAGACCCAGGGTGTGTGTGGAGGGGTATGTGTGGTTCAGTCAGTGTGGATAGTAAATTTCTCTGAGGCCCTTTCCCTTGAGAAACTGAGGGGAGGGAGACAGGTGGTGCCTCAGTATGAACAGCATCTGGCTTTGCACTGTGATGACCCTGCTTCATGGTCACACTGGAGAGAGCTACACAGTGGAGAAGGACACTTTGCTTCTGGAGTTGCTGGGAACAAAAGGCTGACTGGCTCTGTCATGGGACTGTAGGGCTAGGGAACTATTTCAAGAAAAAAGACAAGTAATGCTTTGGTGTAAACTGCTTACATTCTGGAGGGATGGGACCCTTCTATCTCAGGTATGTGTATGGATGTCAAGACTGGGAGTCAAGTTTCACGTCTCCGTTGGCATGGGACAGAGAGGACACAAAATAACCTCAAAGTGAGCCAAGAATCTTATGGAAAGAAGAGCCAGGGCTGCCTTGGAAGCCAGCAGAGGGCTTGAGAGATGTAGACAAGGGATGCTGAGCTAAGGATCTGAGCGACAGTGACAATTCTTCAGCTTTTGTTTAGTTTGCTTTCTTCACCCTTAGACGGAAGTCTCCTCTAGGAAATCACTTTTCCTTTGTGTCAGAAGGACTTTGGTGACACCTACCTCCCCAGCCAGCTGAACAAACAGCCTTCGGAATCCATCGTCAATGTCCTCCTCATTAGCATCAATCTAGAAAGTGAGACACAGAAATAGGAAACGGGTTAAAGGGGAGACTGACAGCAAGGGCTCTTCCCCCTTCCGTAGTGCTCCCTCCAGCCCCTAATTTCTAGTCTTCGTGTCCTTCAGGCCAGAATTTAAGGATACTGGGCCTACAATGAATGGTAGTATGAAGAATTAATTATTTTGTTTTGTTTTGAGACAAGGTCTCATATAACACAGGCTGGCCCCAGACTCTTTATGTAGTTGAGGATGGCCTCGGATTCCTGATTCTTCTCCCATGTGCTGGGATTACAGGTATGTGTCACTACACCTGTCTTTAAAGAACTTTTTCCTTCTTAACACAGGATCTCAAGTAGTCCAGGGTGGCCTTGAACTCACTGTAGAGCCAAAGATGCTTTGAACTCTTCATTCTCCTGCCTCTACCCGTTTTGTGCTGAGATCACAGGTGTGCACCACCATACTCAGGTAAGGTGTTTTGTTCTGTTTTGTTTTGTTTTAGCTAAAGCCCATGAGAAGGAGTGGAAAACACATGGTAGAGAAGTTACCCTTTAACTTCTTGTAATCCCAAGTGTCTTTACTATTTAACTAGAAGATCCTTCTATGATCTACTCCAACAGGAACCCAGTGGAGTGCTGGGGAACCGTTTAGTCAATTAGAAACTGTTTGGTGTCCCACTGGGTACATATGACAGTCACCAGACTTCAACAGCTATGATCCAATCAAAGAGTCACCTCAGGGCAAGAACCCTTCCTTTCTCTAGCATGAGGTACTTTTACTCAGCTTTGCTAAGACTGGGCCTTCGGTGAAATTCCTGGATTATATTCCTAAAAGCTCTTCAGGATTTACCACTGAACCATTCTTGGAACTCTCAGAAACTTGAGGGTCATTCTTTGAGTTCATTTTATAAACGATAAAAGTGAGGCTGAGTGAGTGAGTAAGGCGGAGTGAGTGAGTAAGGTGGAGTGACCAGAACCCAGCCTGTTTAGTGCAACATTGGTGATCTGTCCTTCCCCACCCCTCAAACCCTTGCACCCGGACAAACTGGGCTTTAATGAGCAAGAGACTGACTGGCTGTAGCCTGGCTTTCAAACTGTCTTCACACAGGCCAAGGGGTGCCCAGGCCCTCACAGTGGTTTTGCTCTGTCATGTACTGTGTGCCCATCAAATGAGCAGAGTTAGAAGTTAAGGAAGAAATACCTCTTCAATGTTGGCCTCAATTTCATCATCAACAGCTCTGGAAACAGAAGGAAATTTTATTACTAGATGGCTGGGGAGGGTGAACCAGAAGTCCTACAGAAGTCGCTCTATGAGATGGAACAGCAGTATTTACATCCAGCTTGCTGTAGCAGAGGGAGTCTCTGTACCTGGAGTTTCTGTGATAACAGCCCCTTAGCAACAGTAGCCAAAGCAGAGATACTTCATTGTGTTTGGGTCTTTTTCAAACAGCTTCCCACGTGGTATAGAGTGAAAGTTCTGGGACTCACTTAGCTTCTGGCTGGATAGTTTCTTGACACCTGTTTCTTTGCTTTTTTTTTTTTTTTTTTTTTGTGCTGGGGCCTCAAAATGTTGAGCAAGTACCACTGAGCTACATCCCTAGTCTCAAAGGACAACTGTGAAGTTCTATCTAAAACATCCTTTGCCATGGAAAAATATCATATTTGCTTGTAGGAACCTCTGACTGTCTCACACTGTGCTGGATCAAGCCATACGGAACCTGATGGCAAAGTAAGCTGACTCTCACAGTCTCTTACATGACCTGGGTCCTTTGGTGAGGATACTTAAGCCTGGGAGGACTTTCCCTGGCTGCCTGTTATCTTAAACTAGCTTACTAAGAGTCCTAGCTGCAGGCCTGAGCATCACAAGATGGTAAGGGGACTTGTAAGTGCTGCTAGCTGGGATCTGCAGTAGGTTGGCTATCCTAGGTCAGGACAGCAGTTTTGAATGGCAGAGCCCTCACCCTGGGGACTAACCCTTCCCTGGGAGAAGAGCAGGATAGGGTTTGACCAAGAGTACAGCCTTCACAATGATATTAGGGCTTGACTCCATCTCATAAGTGGAGATGAAGCTGGACACACTGGGATTCCCCCAAGTAAAATGACTCAGCCCTTTCCCTGCAGCAAGTGTCAATCAAACAGGAGGACCTGTCATGGCAGGGAGTCACCGCCATGCTCTAGTGGCATTTACTGGTTCACAGCTGTTGAGAACTGAAGCTCTTTCTCTGTTGTGTATTGTCTTGAAGCAAAGGTATCCTGGTCTCTCTCCCTCTGCTGCTTTCCTTTCACAGGAGGTGATGGGTAGGGACTAGCCTGGGCCCACCCCATCAGACACAATCTATGGGACTTTTGGGCCTTTGGCAATGGTTGTCCCAACTATGGTTCCCCAGAACACCCTTGTTCCTGTCCTTTCCATTTTGTCCCTGGTCTCCTATCAGTGCTGGGGTCCACACAGCCTTTCAGTGATCCTCCTTTGGTTTACACTGTCCAAGGGTGGTTCTGTCTGATGACTAAATGACTGACACAGTGACAGGGTGACAGATGCTACTGTGAGCTGAGGGCACAGGGACAATGGTGGGAACTTGTCATATCTGCTTAAAAGGCTCCACCAAAGACTTCTGACTAAAACTGGGAAGTTTTCAGACATCAACATTGTCCATTACAGATGACATGGAAAAGCAAGGGTTATGCCGGGTGTGGGCTCATAGTGTGTGTACATGAGCCATTAAGATGATATTAATAATTGGTAATTCATAGACAAACTGTGAAACTGGACTGCAAGCTGCTCATGTCCCCAGCTGCTCTATTCCAACTTAACATGTACTGACTGGCTTTTTCCTTGAGTAGAACCTTCAGAGCTCTCCAACCCTACACTGACGTGTCAAATATCAGAGAAAAAGAAGAGCGAAGGGCAGACCAGACCCGGGAACAGAGAGAGGTAGCAGAACCTACTGGTAGTCAGCCTTCTTCTCGGAGAAGACTCGGATGCAAAAATCACCATCCTTGTGGGGCTCGAAGGTGGAAGGAACGAGGACATACTCTCCGGGGGGCAGCTTGAAGCGGTTGAGGACCTCCCGGAGGTTGATGAAGGTATCTGACCGCTCCCTGGCTCGGGTTGTGAGGAAAAAGTTCTTGCCAAGGTGGATGTTGGTCTGCCCTGTCAGCTGATGGTTAAACAAAGCAATGAGAAAGGGGCTCACATGCATGCCGCATTCACTCCCAGAGGGACAATGGGCACGATGCCTGGATCATTTTAGATGGGAATAGAAATTTCCACCCTAAGCATCACACGACTGCTGAGGAGCTCACACATGACCAGGTGTGATGGGAAGGATGTTGGTCTGCCCTGTTAGCTGACAAAAGGAAAGACAAGGCAGAGAAAGGAGCCCAGCTATCAAACTAGATATAACCCAAGGCTGGGCTTACACCTCAGTAAAGCTCAACTGTCCATCTGAATGCCATGGATGGATCAGGGCAGCTGGTGTGACCATTTAATAAATGGCCTTGTAAATCACCTGGCTGCTATGCATTTTATTACTATTAACTGTGGCCTTCTGTACCCCAGTTCATGCCCACAGTGCCCAGAGGGGTGATGGTTGATTACTTACACTGGAAAAGAAAGAAGAGCTCAGACAGAATATGTCATGCATGGAAGGTCACATAGCCTAGGAGTTGCTTTTGCTTCCTTCCCTCCTCCCTGCTTGTTCTCAGGGCTACTCTAGGGTCATGGGGAAACAGTAAGCACCAATGAACTCTCTAGATACTTAGCCCTGAGCTTAGTCCACTTGGCCCTAGAGTTGGAGGCACCTGCATGGGGCCTCTGAGGGGTCAAGGGCTCATCCCTCAGCCACTAGCCCCTCCGAAGCACCTACTACTCCCTGAGATCAGGTTGGCTAAGCCTCAATCTTGTTGGCAGCTGGAGGCCTGGGGTTGGGGACTGATGTGTGCCAGACGTACCTCCTCTGGGACCTGAAAAACAAAGGAGGCCTGTTTCAGATTTGGGGAGCAGATATGAACACATTAGCATTGTGCCCGACTCTTCACCGAGTGTTTTCTAGGTAGCTTCAGTGCTATTAACAAAATCAGCGCTGAAGCTTAAGGTAGGTAGGCCACATTGGAAGGAAACCCTCTTAGGACTCAGTGATCTGATGGATAGGCCCTTACCACCATTTGTGCATATAGTGACTTGGTTTTGGTCACCAGCTAGCTGTGTGGAAGCCCATGCCCACCTCTCACTCAGGAAAAGAAGGGCTGGGTACAGGTAGAGAAAACAACAGGCCAGGCCAGTCACATCCAGTCTGTATGTATCTCCTCCACTAAGCCACTTTCCCTCATTGGCCTTACTTTTCTTACATGTCAAATGGGACAAATAATTGCCAACATCTTACCCAACTCTGAAAGCACATGACTGGACTTCCAAGTGCATGCATGAGCAGACATAATTCACTGTGTATTTTTGAGCTAATCTGCCCCACTTCAGAGGCTGAGAGTCAAGGGACTACGAATACTTTACAATTGAGGGTTTTTGTCCAACTCCACTTCCCAGGTTGGTGGGTGCAGCTCAGATCAGCAGCCAATCAGAAGCAGCCACAGTGATGAGCACAGGAGCTGGACCTGACACCTCATCTGGTTTCTCAGTTCTAGGAGTGTGCTTGGAGTTTGTGGGCAGAGGGAGGCCTGGCTTCTGTTTGCCATTTCCCAAAGTCATGTTCAGGCTACTACTTAATCTTGCTAAACATCAGGCTGAGGGAATGATGAGCAGTGGGCTTGCAGAACCAAGAGTTATCCAGCAAATTGCCAGATTTCACTCACTAAACAAAAAGGCATCCATGTAGTCACCCTGGGGTCTTTCATGTTACACTCATCTGCCAAGCAAGGCCATGTTTTGTACCACTGAGCCCCCGCATGGAGTCAGGTCTCCTGGCTCTAGCCCTTAGCTTGAAGAAGAGAGACGGCCTTGACAAGGCTGCCCCTCTGGTGCAGTTGAACAGGCAGGACTTTTCTTTGGCTTGGAATGACAGAGGGTTTCTTAGGCAGTAAGGGGCCTGTGAGAGCAGAGCTGCAGCCAGCAGGCCCCAGGGGAGCATAATGACCCTTCATTATCCTGTTGTGGGCTCTTGTCCATCCAGGCCAAAGACTTGGCTGGTCTCTAACCATTAGGACCTGTTGGCTTAGCCCAGCTCTCACAATACTTATTGGTGTGCTCTAGAATATTCTGTTCTAGCTTAAGTCTTTTCTATTTTTTTGGGTTTGCTGGGTCAACCAGAATTACAGGACTAGAGGATGTGAACAGGGACACAGAGGTCTTGGTTCCAAGCACAGAACTCCTAAGAGAGTAGCTATGGGGGCCCAAGGAAGGGCCAGGAGGTCCCTGGGAACACAAAGAGCCATACAGACCGTGTGTTAGCTACTGCTAAGTCTGACTGTGCTTGCATCTTTATTTTGGCTTGATTAAGTGCCCTGTCCTCTGTCATATTTCAAGTCTTGCCTCTGGGGTCTGTGTGGCTGAGGCTGAGAGAAGGGAAGGCAAGGGAAGGCAGAGCTCCATCCATCCAGTGCCTGTACCTCATAGATGCCAAAGCCAATGGTGTGCATGTCCTCGCCCATCTTCCTCTGCCGCCTCCGATGCTTCTGGATGAGACCCACCAGGAAGGTACATCCCCTCTCCCCATCATCATCATCTTCATCTTCTTCCTCCAGCTTGATTAGGTACTGAGGGTTCATCCAGAAGGTATCTGTGGAATGGGGTTAGAGGAACTCGGCCTGAATAAACGTCCAGGAGCTGAGAACTGGGGTGGGCCTGGACTTGTGGCTGGAGGTGGTGGGTCAAGGGAGACAAGGAAGCACAGGAGAGGCCAAAAGCAACCCCTTAGATGGAGTGTCTACTGACAGGGTGGGCTATGAAGGCAGATCTGCCTTCAGCTATCCTGAGGAGATGGCTTCAATTCCTCGGGTTCTCTCCTCTGGCACAGGGGTTCTTACAGCTCAAGTTGGCCTCAAACTTGCTTATGTCTCTGAGGATGAATTGAATTTCTGATCCTCCTGACTCTGCATCCTCAGTGCAGGGACTGCAAGTACTAGGGCTTCAGACATGCTAGGTAATCACTCCCATCAGAGAGCTACATTCTTGGTCTCATTATGAGGTCTTCGAAAAGGCTTATCACCCAAGTCATAGCAAATGGAGGGCCATTGGCACAGTGTGAATCTCAGAAAGATCTAAATTAAGAATCACTCTTTTTTTGCCTTTAGGCTGGCTTGCCTTGGTGCTCCCTAAAAACACTTTCACACACTGTGCCTATCTTTTTGGCTCCCACCTCTTGGCAAATACAGAGGCCAGAAAGCATCTGTGTCTCTTGCTCACCCTCATGGTGTTTCTATAACCTATACTTCCAAAGCCCATCTGCAGAAAGACACTGAGCTCCTCCCATTTCTCATGCAATGACCTCTGAGGTAGAATTAGAAGCATGGTTTTGCAGTGTTGGCAGTTTCAACTGCTTCTTTAATCTCAGTTGTGTTGGCACACACTCACTTGTGTACGAAGCTCTAGGCTATCTCAGTGGCCTGAGTAAATACTGTTGAGGCAGAGTGTCCCCAAGACCAAGAGCATTCACTTCTGAGGTCCTTGAGAGAGTGTCTGAAAACCTCCCATCTACAGGTACAGGGTACAGGGTGCTCCTGTGAGTGGTTGAGGGGCTTCTCAGTGGGGGCCTCTAGAACTGCCACGTGGTGACTGCATGGGACTGGAGGGACTGGCCTGCTATTCTACTTGCTCTGTTGGTCTGATATACAACCTATAGAGAGCCTCTGTTTCCTTATCTGCAACAGAGTTGAAATATGATGATGGCCTGCCAGCAGAGTAAGAATAAATTCATAACCATACTGCCTGTGTTCAAACCCCAGAAAGCTCTGTGGCCATGGGCCAGCCACTTACTTCCTTTGTCTCAGTCCCATCATCATCAAGTTGGAAATGAAAATAGGCAAGTTCATCGAGAAGATTAATATACAGATGAATCTCTTTGGGACAGTTCCCAGCACTCTATGTATACCTGACGCTATGACTGGCGGTGTTGTTGAGATCAGACAGTGTCTAGGGGACAAAGAGTAGGAGAGGACTGAGCTGTCCAGACAACAGAAGAGATCAGCAAAGGGATCAACAGAGCAGAGGAGAAGCCCTCTCCTGACATGAGCTGGGCTCAGTCAACATCTCCTCCCTCCTTTCCTTCCTTCCTTCCTTCCTTCCTTCCTTCCTTCCTTCCTTCCCTCTTTCCCTTTCTTCCTTCCTCCTTTCCCCTTTCCTCCCTCCCTTCCTCCCTCCCTCCCTCCCTTTCTTCATTTTTCCCTTCCTCCCTTCCTTCCTTCCTCCCTTCCTTCCTTCCTCCCTTCTTCCCTCCCTCCCTCCCTTCCTTCCTTCCTTCCTTCCTTCCTTCCTTCCTTCCTTCCTTCCTTTCTTTCTCTCGGTGTTTTTGAGCAACATTTATCTGTGTAGTCCTGGCTGTCCTAGAACTCACTCTGTACAGCACAATGGCCTCCAACTCCAAGCTCTACCTGTCTCTGTCTCTCGAGTGCTGGGATTAAAGACATGCATCTACCAAAACCCAGCTATAAACATTTTATAAGTGAACTTGACACAGAAGAAGTTGGCACACTGCCACAAGAGGCTGGAGTGGCCTGGGATGCAGCCTGGGGTGGCTCATTATGAACTAGGACTTAGCTCTGCCTGCATAAGCTGGATGAAGGTCACAGCCACCAGGGGATGTGGGGTCCAAAGCGTATCATAGCAAATGAACGCAGGAAGTAGTAAGACTGAGAACATGGAAAAAGATGTTGAGATGCAGGCTGGTGGTGAAGGAAGAGAATGAGCCTCTGGGTGAATGGGAGTCAACTCTCCTGGGCTTCCAGGCTGATGCCATGGGACTGCAGTCACACATGGTCATGGCCCTTACTTGGGTAATTCCTGCAGCCCCCTGCGGTGGATCCTCGCCTCCAGTTCCCATCCATCTTGGTGAGTTTCCACTTCTTGTAGGAGTCACAGGTGAGGGTGTCTGGGGTCAGGTTGCAGATCTCTAGGCGAGAATAGTGCCTCAGGAAGTCACTGAAGGACATCCTAGCAAAGCAGAGATAGGGTGTCCTGAGTTACAGAAGACAAGGGTCAGCCTTAACCTTCTACCTGGCTGATGAGGGACTGCCTAAGACCCAGTGGTAGGCATTATGGCCAGACTCAGAGAGCCTCAAATCTAGTTCTGTATCAGCCACTTTCTAAGGGGTGATTTTGGGCAAATTGGTGAGTTCTCTTTGCATCCCAGAGTTCTCAGCTGTGAAATGAAAGCCATGAATCTATGCAAACAGAGACAACATATGGGCTCTCGGAGCAAACAATAGCCACTGTAGGTGTTCTGTGGGGCAGTGCATATACAGGGGACCCTCTCTGCTCACTAACAAACTGGTTTCTTCCTTTGTAAGCTTTATTTTATTAATATTACATGTGTTTGCTTTAGTGAGTTTTTGTGCCCTGCACACATGCAGGAGCCTGAGGAAGCCAGATCCCCTGGAATTAGAATTCCAGTCGTGAGCTGCCACGTGGGATTGGGAGCTGAACTCAGGTTTGTGTGAGCAGAGAGCGCTCTTAACCACTGAGCCATTCCTTCCTTGGAGTTGATTTCTTAATGAGCCAGGATGTCTCCTTAGAGACTGGTGGGATGAAAAGTCCCATCTTTCTCTGTTTTCTTTTGGGGTCTGAACATTTCTGAAGGAATTTCTCTCAGCCTTTGTGAAATTGCCCAGAGTGTCAACCCCACCACTGAGATGGACACATTTAAGAGATTTAAGAGTTGTTCAGGATCATAGAGAAAACTTTTTCTTTCTTGTACACAGGTTCTTTCTGGATAGCCGAGGCTATGCAGCTGTCTCCAGTTTGAGAGCCCTCTTTCTCAGTTTCTAGAGCTAGGATTACAGAGCTGCACCACCTGCTTGGCACTTAGATGCATAAAAAGCAGCAAAGCCCAGGTGCCCTACCACAGGCCCTCAGTGTGTTGAATGAATTTCTGACTGATGCTCTGACTTTCCTGGAGCCTCCACTGCCTTACCAGAATTCTCCGTCCTCTTGCCGTTCTGTTAGATTTGCTCTTACTTCTGGATCAACCGTGTTCCAGCTAGGGCAACTGGAAAGCAAAGCGAGAAGAGAGGCCTTAGGAACAGTGTGTGGTAATGACCGTGTCTGTTCACAATCCCCAAAGGCTGAGGCACAGGACACACCCACTTTTACTACCTACCGAGGGCCCAGGCCTCAGAAAGGGAGGGATTCTTTCACCCACATCCAGACCCCATGGAGAATCACAAAGCATAATCTAAGAAGCATAGAACCTTGTACAGGGAGCTAGAAGAGAGGTCCCGCTCTCCTGGAACATAGTAGATAGAAGAGTAGGAAATGAGCAAGGCCCACCATCAAGGATGAAGGAGCATTGCCTGTGTCAGGGAAGATGCTCCTGGCAGCTCTTTTAGGGACAACTGGAAATCCACCATGGACCACCCCCAGAGCAACCTGGAAGGAAGTCTGCCCATATTCGTTTCTCTGCTCAGGCCAGGGCTGCCTAGAATGAGCCGGAAAAGAGGTTGATGAATGGGAAATGCATCTGGGAAAGAGTCTGGGACCCAGCAGAAAGGTTCAATAGAGCATCTTCCCCCAGAGGGTCGAAACTTAACAGCTACCAGAAAGCCCTGGAGATCAACAGGCTCATCTCTGCTCTCGGCACATAGTTCATGCCCTTGATTTATTAGGATGTCTATGCCATTTCTTTCTTTCTTTTCTGTTTACACTTGTTTATTTTGTGCGTGCGTGTGTGTGTGTGTGTGTGTGTGTGTGTGTGTGTGTGTGCTCGCTGGAATATTCCAGTAGGGTTATGGCAAGCTCTCCCACTGTGTCTTGTGAAGGTCAGAGGATGACTTGTGGTTCTTTCATTCCTCCATGTGGGTCCCAGGGATTAAAAACTCATGGCCTGGCTTGGTGCCATGGCTGATAAGCCATCTCACTAGCCTATGGGGTGCATTTTCCCCAGAGGGCCCAGTAGCAGAGTGAGTGTGATCTGGAAAAGGAGAACAGACCATAGTGAGGTAGGAAAGAATGTGCCCTGCTGGAGGCCTGGGCCAGGCCAGGGCTCCCTAGTGCTGACAGTAGTGACTTGTTTACAAAACCCTTTAGCAAGCCACAGCCCTGGGGTCCATGTGGTGTAAGGAGAGACACTCAGAACCACAGTGACTCTGTGAGAATAAATTGTAAAAATGAATTTTTAGGTCTCAACATATTCTTATCATATTCTTAGGTTCAGAGTTTCAATTTATACTCAAGTGTTAGCTGCTCCTGGGGTACATCCCAGGGACTTGAACTAACATTTCAAAAGAACAAAGGACCCAAGATAGAAGCAATAAAACACCTAGGTAAACAGTCACTTAAAAGAATTCTCCCGGAGCAAGATACAGATGTAAATAGGGACAGAGACTGGGAAGGAAACCAAGCTTGAGAACGATGTTAAAATCAGCCTTTGTAGTTATTGATTAAGAGGTAAAACTGCCCTTATGAGCCTTGTGAATATTGGTATATAAACAGCCTCAACTCTGATTCAACACTCTCTTTTGTCTGCATACAAGAGACTCCTGGTGCACCAGTATCAATAAACCTCATGCTATTATAATGAGTCCTGCCTGTTGGTTCTCTGGGAGAGCGTGTCCCTTGGTTTTGGATACTTAGAGTCCAACATCTCCTCTCTGGGCTTCAGCCAGCCCTCCCTGTAGGCTGCATGATTCCTGGCCCTCCTCCTTGGACTCCTTCTTGGCCCTCCTCCTACCTCCCTGTAGGCTGCTTGCTCCCGGACCCACCCACCCTGCTCCCTTCTCACTTGTCATTCCACTTTCCGGTCCACTCCACTTGTCCCCAGGGATTTCTGATTCGGATCAATTTCTGCAGGCTTCCGGAGCTTTCAACCTGAAGGATCCAATGAAAGAAGGGAGGGAGAGGCTGAGGGTCATTCAGGCTCAGAGGGGCTTGGATTCCAACCCAGACAAGTGGGTGGAGGAGGATCATGAAAGCTGGAAGGGGTTTGACCCTCAGATCACTGCTGGCCAGCTTTGGAAAATCCTAATTAAATCCCAAGCACCTAGGAGCTCTCTCCCCAAGTTCCAGGGAAGCCAGCAAGACTCCTCTGAATCAAACAAAACAAATACTACAACCTCCCCCAAAACAAAGAAAATGAGAATTAAAGTTCCTTGAAGCTGGCTCTAAAGACTGGGCCCTTTAATCTTTGTCAGCAGCGGGAGGCACCAATAGCCTGGCTTGCCTGGAGTGTCTGTGGTTGGGCTGTTAGAGCTAAACCTTAGATAACTAACTATAATAGGCTGTACTTTTGTCACAGGCTCTCAGAGATGCCTTCTCAGTTGGTTAAAGTGTTGATGGATAAAAAGGAAGATGCATTTGGGTTTTGTTGTTTGTTTTTTGTTTTGACAAGGTTTCATTGGGTTACCTAGGCTGCCCCTTAACACATGGACTCAAATGGCCCTCCTGTCTAGTCTCTGAAGTAGCTGGGACGACGGGCCCAACATATCTATAGCTTACTTGCAAATGGCTGGGGAAAAACCAGCCACTTATATGGAGACAACATCTGTAGCAAAACTTAGCCAAGTTAAACAAAATACACATTTAAAAAAATATATTTTTTAAAAAATACTAGTACTTGAGAAACAAAGGCTAGGATTTCAGGTGCGAGGCACGACTCCCCACGAACAGTAATTTGAAGAGTATTAAATAGGAAGTGCTGGTTTTGGGTTTTTGTTTTTAAAACTGATCCAAAGAGTTAACAGAAGAACGCCTGCAGTCGCTGCTGTGACCAGCAGAGGGCAGCGTGCTCCGGGCAGCTGCAGGCCTGGAGGCCCCACCCCGGACAGCCACGTGCTAGCTGCAGCGGGTACCTCCTCAGCTCCGGTGACAGAGTACGCGTGTCCTTTCACCAACTTTTGGTAGGTAACGGCCTCAGAGTCCGCAGCGCTGGTGATCTGCAAACACAAGGACAGTTGGCAGCAGCAGCTCCAGCCCAGAAGGACGCACAAGGCACCCGGGCCCAGCCTGGGAAACGCTGAACATCCATCCTGCCACCTGGAGGAGCAACTTTCAGTTGCTTATCACCAGAGGGCAAGTTGACACTTGCCCCCCAATCCCCACGAGTCATCTTCTGGATGGGGAGGGCGTGTAGGGGATTCACCTTCGAGACAAGGGTCTGTGGAAGGTCTAATGATAGACATCCAACAGGCAACTGTAGCAAGATGCTCTGATTCCGCACCCCCACCCCACCCAGCTCAGTTGCACATGATGGTGGTTCGGTTCTTTATTTCTACCCTCACTTCAGAATCCATGTATTGGGTTGCCAATTCCTTAAAGCCCCTCCTTTCCCATCCTCTAGGCACAGCTTGGGGAAGCTCCTGGGTCCTGGACCAGGTTCACTTTCCATCTCCCTGGTGAGGTTTGCCTGCAAAGCTATTTTGAAGAAACAGTTTCTTCTGGCACTCCCTGGTCTTCTCCGGGACCCATGACAACTGGGCCAGAGTGAGCAGAGGCTTCAGGGCTCCTCAGAGAGCCCTGCAGGTGTGGGACAAGGTGTCAAGACCAGCAGAAGGGGAATGGGGGACTTTCTGTAACCTGCGTTCTGTGAGTAGAGGGATCGGCACAGTTAGAATGGAACGTGGGCTGGGGATGAAGAACTGAAGGCACTATTACTGTATCAAAGGTGCCCCCTAGAGAGCTATTGCCTAGTGACCCTGGGCTTCAGGAGCTGAGTGACATGATGGGCAAGGGATGCACCAATGTCTTAAAGAGCTTCTGGGCCCTGTCAGGGTTCCCCCTGAGCGGCAGCAGACAGGAGTGCTTGCCGAGGGCGATGGAGACTTACATCAATAGAACAGCCAAGCAGAGAACCTTTCTGCAAAGCTTTCTGGATGATCTTGAACAAGTTGGGAGGAGGCTTCCTCAGCTCGTACCACTCGGCAATGCCTCCTGTGAAGTCTTCAAAGCCCTCAGTGGTGGCACCCCCTGAGAGTGCTTCATAGCATCCGTTGATCCTGAAGGAGGGAATTCACACTGTCACTCACTGCTCTGGATGCTGTGGCAGTGTGCTTTTATCCCTAATAATGCCACCCTACTCCAACTCAGACCCTGCTCGTGGGACTCATGGGGTCCTCTGCTTTCATCCCCCTTGTCTTTGTCTCTAACTCAGGGTACCCAGGAAGGCAAGGCACTATCTCTCTAGTTACTTTTCCTCTATTGCTATGACATGGTTTAGAAATGGTACCGAACCTCAGAGCTGGAAGGACTTAGTGATGTTTTGCTCCAGCCTCTGGTGCTGACTCTAGCTCAGACACAGGTTGGCTAGATCCTGTGCTCTATGCCCTAAGTTCTCTTGGCTGAGGACATGAAGCCCTGCCCACATTTCTAGCTTGGGGCTGTGGGGATCCTAAACCCACTAGCTCCCATCTTACTGCAGTGAGTCAGTCCACCAGCAGCTGAGGCCCCCGCTGCAGAGGGCTGACATCCTGGGTCGACCCAAGCTGGGTGAGACACAGCCAGGATTAGAACCGGGAAACCATTCTTATCAGCCACATGATTTATTCTGGGTGAGTTTTCACAATTTCCCTACCTCTGCAATGGGTAGCTTTGCCTATTGGTAGAAGCTTTTGGTCTTCTCAGTTAAGATGCAATGAGGCTCACCAAAGAAGCAGAGTCCTTTCTCAAGACCAGAGCACTCAGCCCCAGAATGTTCCGGTTAACTTGCTCAAAACCAGTAATAACTACCCTGTAACAGCATCATGTGGATAGCCCCATACCCACATTCTCTCCTTGAATTAAGAGCCCAATTTGGGCCAACGTCATCCTTTTATAGAACAGAATGTCCATTCAAAACAGTGCCCGAAATAACTCCTGCTGTCTTGGAGTCCAAGGCAGCAGGGGCAAGATGGGGTGTTGGGGAAGGGGTGTGGTTACTTACTTGGCATAGGCCTTCTCCAGAAGGGCACTCCAGAACTCACTCCCCTCAGCTGAATGCACGAAGAGCAGCTCCCCGTCCTTAGTAGGCAGCCTGTCGTCCACCACCACCTCCACCCACTCGCCGTATTGCCAGAACTGCAGGGCAAGGGGGACAAGAAAGGGTGGCGTTGGGACTCTGAGCCTTGGCCCTATCGGGCTTTCCCTGGCCCAGACCTCTGTTGATGGTCTTCAGTAGCCTATGTTAAGCGTACCCCTCACCAAGCAAGAAGCCAGTGGAGCTCATCTGTGTCTCCAAAGCCACACGCACTTTTAAAAATATCATCTCTGATTTGCTATCATAAAAGGAAGCTGTTTTTAAACCTTTTATCTCAACCTCAAATAATAAACTTAAAAAAAATCCAAGGAGATTACTTCCTGAACACATCACTTTCTGTACACCATGATCACCTTCATGGACCACACCCACCCCCTAGCTCCCAGCCATCTCATGGGATTCCACATCGTGGGCATGTTGGGAAAATCTTGTGTGTCTCTTCCAGCATCCTTTGCAAAACAGAACTTGTCTCTGGAGCTTTTAAACTACCAGGAACTGGGGAGTCAAGGAGCAAGTAAAGCTAGAGGAATCTGCTGAGTCCCTGAACCAGGGTGAGGAGGTGCCTCAGCCAACTGTGAAGTTACCTGGAAGTGGAAGATGCCTGCATAGTTTTCCTGGAAGCTCTGATTTAGAGGCACAACCCGAGCCAGGATTTCTTCATTCAAGGTGAGGGAGGCAATGGCAGCCAGCAGCCAGCAGTCCCCTGAGAACACAAAGCCAAGAGCTCTGCTCAGGTCTTAGTTCCCAGAGGATGTGAAGTCTTGGTCCTGCAGCTGGGAACTTGAAACCCAGCCTTACCCTGGAGTAGATGGAGTGGTGTTTCCTCTGCTACGGGACAGGTCACCTGGTCTGGTGGGACAGGTCACCTGGTCTGGTGTGGATATTTTGATGGACCCGCTAAAGGAGAAATGTTGTGTTGGGTGGATGGCTGGAAACAAGAGAGGTTCATTCTCTTAAGAAACTCAGAACTCTGTGACGGCTCAACTGTGTCCTTGGAGCCCAGCTCTGTGCCTGATACACAAAAGCTATGCCTAATCTATGATGAACTGAACTTGACCGGGCAACAGAGGCCTCAATGAAGAGTTTTTTGACTGGCGTTTGAATGAGAGAAAATGCAGTAGTAGATGGGGAGGAGCTGAACACTGCACGTCTCTTACAAGGATTCAGAGACGGGGGCAGGGCAGTGTGATTACAGGAGTGTGCAACAGCACAGACGGGGGCGGGGCAGTGTGATTACAGGAGTGTGCAACAGCGCAGATGGGGGGGCAGTGTGATTACAGGAGTGTGCAACAGCGCAGACGGGGGAGCAGTGTGATTACAGGAGTGTGCAACAGCGCAGACGGGGGTGGGGGCAGTGTGATTACAGGAGTGTGCAACAGCGCAGATGGGGACAGGGCAGTGTGATTACAGGAGTGTGCAACAGCGCAGACAGAACGGCCATGAGCTGGAATGCATGAGCTTGGTCTGACTCTGAGGGGTAGAGGCAGAGCTCATTTCTGGGGTGTGGACATGGAAGGGACTGGACAGGGACAGGGACAACCAGATGAGGCTCTCTGATCATCAGGCCTGTTCTTTGTGAAGGAGGACGTGTGTCTAAAGTACACAGTCCCCATTGGTGCCCACTGCAGGAGCTTTGGATAGGAGGCACCATGACCACCCCTGCAGTTACAAATAACCTGGCCCAGCACCAGCTCCAGACAGTTTGCAGACAGGGACATTGTTGAGCACCAAAACAAAAGAAAAACCAAAACCAACAACAAACGGGAGTTGGGAAGAGAATGAAGATGTTCCCCCCCAAAAAGTTTCCATGGCAACCACAGGGAAAAGCTTGGTTAATTAGAATACTTGCATCCTTTATTGAGTTCTGAATTCTGGTGGCTACTAGGCAAACCCTGATGGAGCCTGGGCTAGACAATCCTTCTGACAGGACTGCGTTCAGCTCTTCGGGTTGTGCTGTGTGACAAATGGTGGCAGTGTGTGGTGAGTGAACACAGAGCCTCCCTAATTAGTCAGCAGCAAAACAAACTGAATCTGCTGCTTCTGAAGTTGAGTGGGTGGTGGAGCACTGCAGACTTTGTAGTTTTCCACTATGACATTAGCTGTTCTCTGCGTGACACCGGGGCCTTCCCATGACTTTGTCTCCAAGGTTCAGTAGTGATGGCTCTGTCTCCAATTCCAGACTACTGGAACACTGACTGGGGTATTTCCTGACTTCAGGAGCAAAGTGTAATGACCCCCAGTTGAACAGGGGTTGGGGGCAGGCAGCCTCTGCATTGTCTCTGTAAGAATGTGTGTAGACTGAAGAGCTGACATCATCCTGCCTCCATGAAACTCTGCCAATGCTGATGAAGGAAGGACGGGAGATGTGAAAGCTAGGTCCCCTAGCTGAGCCATTCCTGAAGCCATTCCTGGCTTGAAGTATTTCCCTCATATGAACTGATCATTTCCCTGTTTCCTGACCCAGCATACTGAGTTACAAGTCTCTGCAGCTTACTGCTAGGGGAAGGTGGACAAATGCCATTGCTTGTTCAGACCTTCTGCATGCTGCCCACTGCTCTAGGAGATTCAGATTCTTGTCGTTACTCCTCACAACAGCCCCAGGAGGGCATGGGGTGCAACTGCTGTCTCCATGTGAGAGAGTAACAAGGCTTAGCAAGCCTCTGTGTCTACTGTGCACAGTCAAACAGCCACAGGCTCAACCAAGTTTTAAAGGGTAGGGCTTTATTGGCTGTCAGACTTCCAGGGATCCAACCTTTTGGGTCACTGAGGCCACCTTACCACCCATACTGAAGACTCTGAGACATGAGGCTAAGAAGCTGGAGAGAAATGTGGTGGTGATCCTTTCTAGCTCCAGACAGCAGGAGGACCTGAGGATTGGTAAGGATGGGTATCTGTCTGGGAGTGCTTTTTCTCCTTAACTCCATGTGGTGCCTTGGATGGACCTGTGGATGCAGTGTTCAGAAAGACCTGCCAGTTTCCTGAGATCTGCCGCTTGCCTGTCCAAGCCATTCAAAGTCTCCATAACTGAAGGTCTAGTTCTCCAGGCCCCAGTTGCTCCTGAGGTGACAGAAGCCCCCCTTTTTATCCCATCTCACCTCTTCTTTAGGCCTCTTTAGGAGCCTGACAATGGTTGTGATTCTATATCACTTTGAACTTATTGCATTTTCTAGGACTCTTGCAAACTGCCTAGACTTGAGACTATGGCATCTGGAGGACATAAGCCTGGGGCATGAAAATGGACCCACTGTGTAGAGTCAGACCTGAGTTGAAGCTTGCATGGATTCTGTGTAAGGTCCCATAAAATTTTGAGCATCTGCTCAGGGTATGCCTGCTACTGTGTGAGCCTGTCAGTGACCAGTGTCAGTCCTCCCTTCCTTCTGATTCCCTCAGCCCCAGCAATCAGTGCTTTTACATCAGAGTGCACATGGAAACACAAGCATGTGTGCAGGGCCACGCCTTTATAATCTCAGAGGTCACTGCAGACCAACGTGCTATTTAGGGAACAATGACTGAGTATGTACAGGACTGGCCTTGGAAAGTGTCTGCACACCTGTCTCACGTTACCACTAGCAGTCCTGGCTGCTCTTGCCACATCCTGGAAAACAGTGGCCGCACTTTGTGGCTTCTGGTTTTCTCCCTTCATGTCCCAGAAGCTCATATCTATCTTAGACAGGTAAGATTTAGGCCTCTTCTCAAGCCGCCTTTAGAGAGGACCGCTTTCCTTTTTTTTTTTTTTTTTGGTTTTTTGAGACAGGGTTTCTCTGTGTAGCCCTGGCTGCTGTCCTGGAACTCACTCTGTAGACCAGGCTGGCCTCTAACTCAGAAATCCACCTGCCTCTGCCTCCCAAGTGCTGGGATTAAAGGGAGGACCGCTTTCCTTACCTGCTTCTTCTGAAAGGGTTATGATGCTAAAGGGTCCCTTGGGCGACAAGACAGTGGCTTTAAGCTAGGCGTCCTGGAAGGGGGACAGCCCAGACACCTCCACTTCTAATCTGTGTTCCTCCTACCAGCAGGAATTTAAAAACTAACAGGCGTCTAACACTTGTACAATACTTCAATGCTGACAGAGAATAGTTTGCATTTTTCTTGGACTTCTCATAGCACTCAGGCCATCCCTACCGTTACTCTTATCTCCAAAGGTCAGGAGGTCATGGAGCAGACATTTGTCAGGTCTCTCACACATAGCCTCTGAGCTCAAACCCTGGGACATTTCTTGCTTTTGTTTTGTTTTGTTTTGTTTTCTTGAGACACAGTATCACTATGGAGCTCTGGCTGGTTTGGAACTCAATATGTGGTCTTGAATTCACAGAGCTCTCTGCCTGCCTCTGCCTCTCTAGTGCTGTAATTAAAGGCATGTGCTATCATACCCAGCTAAATCTTGGGTTTTGTTTCAGAATAATACCATGATAGTAATTTCGAGAGTATCCGGTTCCCACTAGGAACACTCAACTGTAAATATGAATTCAACACTTTGGAAGAATATGCTAACAGTCAGCCAGTTTCAGTAGTCCACTCCCTCTAACAAGTCTCCACCTCCTGATCGTTGTAATCCCTTCAAACAGCAAAAAGCATCCAAATACATTCAAATATATTTGCCCACACAGGGTCATTAGTACGCAAACTGCCACATTTATGAAATTTCTTCAAAGCAAGGTAACTCACCAAGGCAACGTGAAAGCTTATCATTACACAGCCAAGACAACACTACGATTAAAGCCAAGGCGGGAAGAATGGGTGATGTACAATTTGGATTTGTTGGTGTGTTGAAACAAGGTCTCACTGTGTAGCATAGGCTAGCCAAAAACTCAAAAACTCTCCTGCCCAGGACTCCCATGTTGTGCTGGGACCAAAGCTGTGCCATAACACACTCTGCTCAAACCATACACATCTTACAGACAGACACACATTCAACTTTTCTAAGACTCAAGCACAGTGAAGAAGCCTTAGGGGCAGGAGAATGTTTTGGTTTTTATTTAATAAGGTGGAAACACTTGAAATCACATTTCATATGTGATTCCTTCACTTTCTTTCTCATCCCAATTAGCAGAATATTTTAAGATAAGTTGGGAAACTCCATTACCCATTTTTTAAAAAATATTGATTCATACAAAACGTATCGGCACCAATCTCTACGCAGTGATCATGCAGCTGACACGCTCAAAGGCTTGCAGGCCTGTGTAAGCATGTGCATACATCTTCACAGTACCATGTCCTTTCATGGTCACTAAACAGTGCCTACTTCATGGTGGAAACCGTTTTCAGTGGGTGCAGTCTCAGCTACTGAACACCCACCACAGTTGTCTGTTAATTTAAACACGTTTTTGCACACCTTTCACGCTCTGCTTTGAAGATAGTTTGATGCCTCTTCCAGATTCACCCAACTTGGAGCAGCGTTGGGAGACTTGGATCTTCAAGAGGTGACCTGAGACGTCTCTGCAGAACACTCACTCCACGTGCAAGTCCCATCTGCATGGGATGGTTTCTCCCCATGACACCTGTCATACAGCTGTATCATTGGTGGCCTTCTCCCTCAGCCCCACCCATCCTTGATTTATCCCGAACCAGAGTCAGAATCCACCTCCTCTATAACATTTTATGGAAACACTTCCCTTCTGGATAATCGCAACGAGTAGCTCCTGGGCAGGTAGCCTAGCTGGAGATGTCCCTGGGGTTCCCTCAGTAGAACTTGCTTGAGGCAGTTACAACCTGGGCTGGTAATAAGTCAGCTGGCTAGTTTGGGAGGATCTGCTAAGTGGATTCACTCAACCAGCCACAAAGGGATTCAACTAATCTGTTTTAGCTCCAGCAAAACAGCTTTAAAGGGTGCCTTCAGGGTCCAGGGCGGAGGCCCTGGAATGTGGCCACGTGGGTGTGGCTTGGGAAAAATGTACAGGTTTTAACCAGCACCTGTAAGAGACTCAAGACTTGAACGCTATGTTCCCCACCAGCACGCTTTTGGTTCTGCTTGCCAGTCATAACAGGATGAAGTTGGTGGGTGGGGAGGGAGGGTGAGATGGCCACTCAGACCTTGTCCCACTCTGGGGGAAAGGACTGTCTCTGTGTCATACCTTGACATTACTCAAACTCCTGTCTTCCTCTCCTGGCAGTCATCACTGTTGTTACATGGGTGCATCATCTTCTGTGGACTATTTTTGGATCCCCAAATTATTCTATTTACCTCAACCAGAAACACTTGTCTCCGGAGCCTGAGCACTGCACTGTGGTAAGCCGAGGTTAGGAGCCTCATCAATCCCCTCTGCTTGCCTCTGTGTTTAGTTTGTAGCCTCCAACCTGGTCTCTGCTTAAAAGCCCCCTGACCAGTAGGCCCAGGAGCTACGGCCTCTGGTGTGCTTCAGCCAGTGGGAGACCTGGAAACTAAGGCCAGGGCATGTTTTCTCTGCTTCCTCTGATGGTGGCTCTCTCTTGGTGGCACTGTACAAGTCCCACTCCGGGTTCTGTCAATTGCCCCAATCTGCAGAATGAGATACAGAGAAGAGCCCTGGGCAGCTGCTGAGGTGTGCTAAAGAAGTTGCACAGGAGCTTGTGCTTTTTTAAAGACTTTTTTTTTTAAAGTAGCCCATATTCTCAGCTACAAAGATTCATTATCATAAAAATGTCTTTTCCTCTTAAATTGGCCTATAAACAACATGAACCCTATAAAAATAACAAAAGAGTTTTAAAAATTGGAATCTTGTTGACACCTAAGTTTATAGAGGAAGTTAAACATGAGGCCCAGCTGGAGAACAATATCTAAGCAGCCCAGAGTCATGGTGCAGCCTGTAACTCTAGCACTTGAAACTTAGGAAGAGTTCTCAGGCCCTTGAACTCATGCCTAGCATAAGCCCCACACCATGCTGCCTTCCCCCTCAACAGAGCTAAGTAACAAAGTGACCATGAATTAAAATGTCTAAAACCATGAACAAAAGGACGGGCTATGGGACACTCTCTGCAGGCAGAGGCTCTGGCTCCTAAGATCTGGGTTTGATCTCCTGCCACATGGTGGAAGGAGAGAACTGACCCCTGCAAGTTTCCTCTGACCTCCACAAGTGTGGTGGTCACACAGAAAAGAATGAGAAATGGTTTGATATTCATATATGAGCAATCATATTAAGCAGATTAAATTTATATTTACATATACTATGTATACACTCATAACTACAATAAACTATCTGTTTATACAATTTGTCCTCTTTATGTATTTGGATATTTTACATTATGGTAATATTTGACATAGTATGTGAATTCATGAACATTCTAGGAAAAGTGAGAGAATTCTTTCGTAATCTTTGAGTGGAAATTAGCTATGTAATTGTAATGTAGAAGTCATAAAGTTTTAAAATTATAAGTTAAAAATGTTTAAGTGTAAAATAATAAATTTAGCTACATTAAAGAAATTACATGGTAAAAGTCACAATACGTGAAATCAAAGTAAAATAATGGAAATATCAAAAAAACGTGGAAAATGAATGTTGTTCAGACCTAGACCACAGGCCACATTTTTTTTTTTTTTAGTATATAAAGAGTAAAAGGCCAATCTTACTAGAAAAATAAAAATACAGAAAAAGGAGAAATGATGTGTGTGTGTTCATTGCATGTGCTTACACATGAATAGGAGACCTGGGTATGTGTGTGTGTGTTCATGTGTGTGCATATATACGAGAGCAGAAGGCTCTGCCTATGTGTATGTTTGTATGTGTGCATGTGTGTGTATGTGTTATGTGACATACACAAGAATAGGAGGCTGTGCTTGTGTGTAATGTGTGCATACAGGAGAGCAGGAGGCTGTTTATGTGTGTGTATATTCACAGGAGCAGGAGGTGTGCCTATGTGTGTGTTTGTGTGTGTGTGTGTGTGTGTGTTATGTGCATAAGAGCATGAGGCTATGCATGTGTGTGTAGTTCAGCTTCAGGTGCTATTCACTCTGCTTCTTAGAGACAGGCTTTCTCACTGGACTACTTACGCTAGGCTGGCCGGCCAGTAGCCAGAGACCCTCAGTGCCCCTCAGAACAGGCCTATCTGCTACAGTGAGTGCCCTTGACAGCTTTTCTCTCTGAGTTGGGACATCCTCTTCCTTTTGGACATCTCTCTTTATTAAGACAGGGTCTCAGACTATAAGACTGAGGCTTAGGCTGACCTAGACCTCACTAATAATCTCGATTGGCCTCAAATTCACAGCAATCCTGCCTCAGCCTCCCATGCGCAGAGATTACAGGTGTCTATAACCTGCCTGGTTCTGGACTGTATTTTCTTTCTAGCTGCTTGGTTTTCTTTAAAGGCTATCATGTACTATCTATAGTTACGCTGTGTACCCTGGGAATGAGACAGGGACATACATACATAAATTCTGCCTTGGTCGCTGTACAACTGTGACATACCATCTCTAGTCTGCCTTTCTTGCCCAGGGAGCCTCACACTGGCTTCTGTCCAGCACCTGGGATGAGAGCAGGGACAAGGGTCAGAGATTGGTCACTGTGGCACTTATCGCTCATGAGAGTCCCCAAGGTTGTGCATCCCCAGGGTGGGAGCTGGCGCTGCTGAACATGTCCATGGTTAGCCTAGAGGTTACTGAGCTGTCTGTGACCACTGTTCACAGAATGCCAGTCTGTCACCCAGGTTGCTTCACATCAGTCAAACATCACCCTGAAAGACACCAAAACTGCAGATTGAATGGCAGGGGCCTTCTGTGCCCTCTCTGTCACCTACTCCCACTGGACTTTGTTTCTGTGATAGTACAGAGAGATAGAATATCTCGCTCCAAATAGAGAGACCAGACTTGAGTTTCACATACCTACAGAGAGAGAAAGCTTTGGATTTTAAGACTCTGAGGTAAAATGACTGACAGTTTGAGGAAGGTGGAGGAGGCAGAGTTCTGGAGTCTAGAGACAGCACTGAAAGGACATTACTGTGGCTAGGGAAGTGGCAGAGGGTCTCACAGCCAGCCTAGCCTCTTCATCTTTTGCTTAGGGACACACTGAGAAATCTTACTTTCCTCTGGTGCGGTCCTCCAGGGTTCCCATCCACGGTGTGTCTTACTGCAAGCAGAGTTCATGCTCTCCCCTCACAGACCTGGCCTACCCGGTTCCATCTCTAGTTTTTCACTCCTCTGACATGTTCCACACACCCGTTTGCTTTCCAGCACCAGAAGGCACCATAAACCTCAACACTCTCCTCCCAGACTCCTCAGACTCTAGGCTCTTTACTCTCTCAGCCCCCTGTAGCTACTTTGTTTACTTTGTTCCTTGGCCCAGGCTCTCCCTTCCTGTGGCCTTTCCTTCCTTGGACGTGACCAGCCCTTTTTACATTGTCCTAAGCACCACTCTGTCCCATCTGCTAAATAGGAGGCAAACAAAACGGACATGACAGTTGCCCACGGAACTCATGACTTAAGAGCCTTGGACACTAAGGCTGGAGGCACTGGCCCAGCCTGGGTGGGGAGAAGCTAGGCGAGTGAGACCCAGGAGCCACAGTTCTGGTTAGAAACTTAGGTCTGGTCCTGGTGCTACTGCTGCTTTACTTAGTCACTTTTGGCAGTTTTGTTCTGGGAGGTGTGAAGCTGGCTGAAGGGCTTGGGGAGGAAGGGTAGGGATTGTCATTGAGGTGGAAATGAGAGGGAGAGAGGACAGTGGTGTGCATAGCTCTGTCTCATGATTCTGGCTGAGCCTTTGGAAGAGCTTCCAAAGTTGCAGAAAGTGCTGCTGTCCAAACATAGAAAATGGATCACTGAGGTCAAGGTCAGCACTGAGGTCAAGGTCAACATGGAGGTCAAGGTCAGCACAGAAGTCAAGGTCAGCACCCAGAAGGTCAGCACTGAAGTCAAGATCAACACAGAGGTCAAGGTCAACATGGAGGTCAAGGTCAGCACAGAGGTCAAGATCAGCATTGAGGTCAAGGTCAGCACTGAGGTCAAGGTCAACATGGAGGTCAAGGTCAGCACCCAGAAGGTCAGCACTGAGGTCAAGATCAACACAGAGGTCAAGGTCAATATGGAGGTAAAGGCCAGCACTGATATCGAAGCTATGTTTACACAATTGCTTAAGAGCCGAGAGTGACCCCTACAGAGAAAATCTCATGCTCTGCTTCACCAGACCAGTCTTTGATGGGAACCCTAGTTTCTCTTTACGCCATCTAGAGGTGGGCCCCGAACCTGAGAATTCCAGGCCCTTTGTGGTCCCTTCTCTGCTTGGTGCCCTGACAGAGCACAGGCTGCAAGGCTTTTGGGTACTGGCTTCTTCCCTTCCTGAGTCTATGGCTATGCTATTGATTTCTTCCCCTGAGACTCCTGACTTGGCAGACCAGCGTCTACTTCTTGATTTATTTATTTCTCAACTATTCAGTGATATTCTCTCTAGTCTAGGGTACCTGAGAAGACCTTTTATCCATGGGCCCCTGAGGTTTCTACAAATTCAGACTTTCCCCATTTAAATTTGCTTGGCCAAAGCCAGTTAAAGCTGGAGTCTGAACTTTTCCACACCTTGGACTCAGCCTTGGAGACTCACTTACCCTTTCTGGATGAAAAGGCTAATTGTTTCCAGTTACTCTGGCTCCTATGAGCACCCCTAGACCCCATGGCCTTCCTACCACACCCAAGCCTACAGACAGGCCTCTGTTGGCATCTCAGACCCTGCCTTAGGATAGGCTTTGTTGATGGTTCCTTTAATCTTCAGGGCTCTCTTCTGAAAAGATAAACTCATTCAGGACTGTGTCAGTAAATTTCCAGAGCTGTACTCCTGGTCTCTGCTCCCTGTGTGGCAGCCCCGTGTCCAGGCCAGGGTCCCCTCTACCACTGTAGGAAATGTCTGTGGCTGGGTTATTCATGTTTGCAGCTGTTTGTAGGTTACTAAGGGGCAGATGAAATATTTGTTGGTTGTTTTCTCTTTCATTTCCTTCAGGCATCAACATCTTTCCTTCCCAAACAAAACAGGAAAGTGAAGCAGAGTGGAGAAGCACCCAGGGGACCTAGGACATGCTGGGCTCTGTAGAGCTTTACACACTAGAAGGCAACAGCCTTGTGAATAAACTCTGGCCAAGCACTGCTTCAGCTTAGCCCTGCCATGGCTATGAGTGAGTTACAAGCCCAGAGAAGGAAGATACCCATCATTTATAAACTTCAAACCCAGGTCAAGGTGGTGCTTAAGCTTGGGGAAGGGAGACAGGACACAGCCCAGCCAGCTCCATCACTTCTCAAAGGCCTTCCTGTGCCTCGCCAAGTTTTGATGGTTACTTTTCTCGTTTGTGCTTAACTTTCTGTGGTTCTTCTGCCCTCACCCCATGCATTCAGGCAGGAGGGCGCCTCTAATGTAGCCTTAAGCTTCGCCAAAGCACTTGGGCAGCTCACTACTAGTAAGGACAGCCATGAAGACTTGACCCTAATGATGGTGGTGGTGAACACTGGGCTGGACAGGGACAAGTGGGGCTGTGGGTTGGCTTAGCAGAGGAGCAGCTGGGACTGAGTGAGGAGAGTGGGAGAGAGGGAAGGGCCTACAGCTTGGAGAATAGGCACAGCTCAGGGTAGAAAGGTCAGTAGGTTCAGAATCTGCACTGTCCCACACCCTGTCTTGGGAAGAGGGGGTGAGGGGGATTGAGACTGAGATTCCTTCTTAATGCTTCACTTTCTGATACCAGTCTGTCCCAGTGTGTCAGCCCCTCCAGGCACAACAAAGCCACTTGGATTTTAGCTGCGCCAGCTGGCTGAGTCTCTAAGGGTTTGAGAAAACAAATACAGATGCTATTGTCAGGATGTCCAGGGCATCAGCCACTCTGCAGGTTGCAGGGGACCCTGGTCTCGAGATACATTCCCACACACTTCCAAATGAGTGCTTTAGAATGGACCCAGAGCTAAGAAACAGAGGAAACAGATAGGCCTGACAGAAACTCAGAGAAGTCCTCCCCACTTCCTCCCTTGAAGCGCCTCCCAGTCCTGGTGGGAAGCCTGGCACTCCTCTTTCTGCTCAAATATCCCAACAACGCTGAACCATGCCTCCCCCCTGCAAGCTGGTCATGGCTGCAATGTTGCTCTAACCTTAATCTCGCCTCAGTTAAGCTGCTTCAATGCTGTGGTGTGTGGCTCTGTCTTCAGCATGTACCATTGACCACTGTCACCCATCTGGGGATCCTTCTTTATGGCCACCCCAGCACAGTGTAGCCCTCTATGGCCTTGTATCTGAGACTTTGTGATGCTTTAGATGTTCATAGCTTTACCATTACTCCTTTGCTAGTGCTTCTGACTGGGGCATTTCCATCTTCCCCACACAGGGAACATCTCAACCCATCTGAGGAAGTGTTCCTAGCAAGTCCTGGGTAGAGGCCCAGAGTACTGCTGTGTAAGAACATCCCTCATGCTCCCACCCGCCCCTAACTGAAGGACTCTCTAGCAGGCCTAAGCACTGCAGGCAGGTCTTGCCCACCCCACTTCCTTCTCCCTTGCTAAACAGTTAGATTCCATCCCTAGAGCTAGCCCCCAAGGTCTATTTCCTTATTTAGCCACTGACACATTCCCAAGACACATTCCCATCAAGGTCCAACAGTCATTATTTGGTGACACAGGCTAATCTGTCCAATAAGGACTTGCCAGTTCATCCTAGCACAGACTACCCTTGAACATGCACTCCTGCAAAACCCACCTGCTGTTTCTTGCTGTCTGCCTTTTCCCAATCCAGAGGCAGCTCTACCTCTACCCCCTACCTCCACTCCACCCCCAACCCATCCCTCCATGGCAATTAATCTCCCTTGTGGTGAGAATTTGGTATCTGAGTGTGTCCTATACAGACTCTGAAGGGACTCCCAATCCCTTCACCAACCAAGAATTCTCTGCCCCAAATGTCAAGAATGCACCCAGGAGAACAGCCTGCCTCCAGTCCTGCTGGCTTTGTGGTCTTTCCTGTGCTGGCTCCCTTACTCCCCTCACTGGTCCACACTAGATAGAAAATAAAAAGCATGGAAGCAGCTCCTAGCTACATTCCTGCCTTCACTGTTACCTCCAGTCTCCATCCCACCTGGCACCTTGTGGGAGAGGGGACAAGCTGATCTCCTGTCCCAGGCAGCCCAGAGAGGGAGGGAACCCCGGTTCTCAGACAGCTGAAGGCCTCAACTTTAAAGGGTAAGAAGGAATGGCCCTAATGACAATCTAGAGTCCCTGGGGAGCTAGCTGTGTGATTTTTCTCTAGAGGAAACACCCAGCCCAGACCCAGGCCTGTGACAGGGTGATGATAAGTCACTGTGGGCCTGGCCTCCTGTTACTCATTCCACAGCCTGGCAGCAAGCCAGAAGAGGCTTCCCCAATGGAGTTCCCAACAAATGTGCAGTCCTGTCGTGTCCATCTGGCTTGGAGAGGGCTGGAGCTGGCGCTGGAGCTAAGCTAAGGTTGGCAGACCCCAATTCATCCCGTCTTTCTCTCTCCTGCTGTGGGGACTCCCTGAAAGATCTTGGCAGTGGAGTGAGGGGGAGCCTGCAGGACTCACTCCCTCCCACACCCACAAAGGAGGAGGGGGGGCTCTTGTTGTCCACAGAGGCTCCTGCTCTCTGTCAGCCATCCTTCCTCCCATCCTGCAGGATCCAGAGGGATGCAAAGGAACTGAGCTAAGGCAACTAGATGTAGGAGTAACACTAGAATGAAGGCTGGCTTGACAGGGAATGGTGTGTGTATGTGTGTGTGCGCGCATGTGTTTCTCTCTGATCTTCAGAGGGATAGAGGAACCCTGGGCCTCACTAGTACCTTAGAGTCAGAAGTCTCAATTTGCCTTATTGTGTGGGAAGAGGAAAAAGGACTCAAATGTCCTCACGGTTCCCATTTCACAGATGGGTAATTGGAAACTGATGACTAACATTCCCAGGGTGTTGGAAGCAGGCACAAGAGCCCAGGCTCTGTGGCACTAATGGCCTTTGGCTCTGGAGAGGAAACAGCCAGAAGTTGTGCTTTCCCCAGTATTACACGGCTCTGTCACATCTCTCTCTCTGACAACACCTTGCTCACCACACTAGAATAGGGCTGCTCCTATCCAGGCATGGAAGATGATCGGGGTGAAGGTACCTCTTCTGAGCACACTCCCCTCTGACGCTCTGTCCCCGAAGATCTTATAAACCTTTTCCATGCCTCAGCCTCTTGCACGCTGAGTCTCTGTCAGGCTTTGGACGAGGTAACTCCATTTAACCTGTGCCCTTCAGTCATGTAGCACACATGTAGAGGGCATGATTAGCAGGTCTCCATCTCCAGAGATTAAAATATTAATGAGTTATCTAAAGGCTGGGGGGCATAGCTAATTAAGTTATTCCCTGTCCTCTTCCCCCTCCCTTTAAAAGCCAAGCTCCCTTGCAAACCATTTACACCCATTCACCACGCCATGAACAATAAAACTTTAGAAAACTGGACTCCACGTGTCTCCTGAGCCTGCCGCCAGGTTTCCAGTCTTTGGAACCTTGAATTGCAGCCACTGGCCTGCCCGAAATGGCTGTGTGAATGTGGGACCTTCCGCTGGTGGTGTGGGACGCCTGCCCGGGCCTGGGCCCCTGCCACCAGCCCTCGAGACTTTTTATTTCCACAAGTCTCTATAAGTCATTCCATTTCATCTTCAGGATTATTATACCCAGTATATGGAAAAGCACTCTCGCTGTTCAAAGTGACAGAGCTAAGGAGCTAGCCTCTAATCACCGGGCACCAAAGCCCCACCCTCTGCTGCACTATCCGCTGCCATAGTTGTCAGGGGCATCTCTGTCTATACACTGAAGGCCTGGAATCAGCCATAGGCCTGAAGACAGCGGTAGGCCTAACATGCATGCCTGCTAGCACAAGGTCTTGGGTTTCTGTGGAAAAACACTAGAACAGATGGCTAGAAGCTATTGTAAACAAACAGCTTTGTGGATAGTTGTCAGGCTCTAGTCATAGACCTTCTAGGTAGGTGACCTTGGTGGGTAGTACCAACTTAGATTAGGACAAGTGAATCATAGGCAGAGTCATAGTGACCTGTCCCCTGAACCTTCACCCAGCTGACACTCTGTTCTGGAAGATATCTGTACCCCCCCTGAACACCTACGCTCCTGTGTCATCCCCTTCCCCACATCCTGCCTTTTTGTGTATATAACCCCTGTGTGAAAAAGTAAAAATGGTGGTTTGATCAGACTATAGACAAGCCGCTCGTTCTTTGTGTTCGCCTGTTCCCCATCTTCTCTTCCAGGTGATCTCCCCGGACCCCTGTTTAATGTCCTGCTGGACAGGACACATAGTCACATTTAGTGGAATTTAAATAAAACCTACAAGTTCAGTTCCTCCACCTGTCATAATGGTACACACCTATAATCCCCTTACGTGGGAAAATTGAGGCAGGAAGAAATTCTTGAACTCAGGGAGTGACCTACGGAATGAGACTTCACTTCAGAAAACAAAACACCAAGTTCAGTTCCTTGGTTGCACACCTCACACTTTGAGTGTCACTTAGTGATGTGGCTGGCAGCATACTGAGTAGTGTACTTGGACATTTACATCACTGCTAAGTGCTCTGTGGGGACAGAGCTGGTCTAGCCTGCTTTATTGCACACCTGCCTTCTAGGGCTCCTCATCCTGAGACTTACCATCCACACAACATTGTGGCCAGAACCCCACTGGACCTCACAGGACATGAAGTCCTTACTGTTAGAGCCCTGGAAAGGGACTTCCCCAGAGCTAATACTATTGGGAGCTGAGGCTGAGCAAGGCTCCACTGACTTAGAACTCTGCTCTTAAGCATAGTTGAGCTGACAGATTTTAAAGTTACAGAACGTTGCAAGTGTGGGCCTTAGGAAAATCTGACCCAATCCTTTCTTCTCAGACATGGTGACTGGGTTGATACAGGGGTGTGGCATGGCTCCTAGTCACAGAGTGGCAAGGTCCAGGGAGTACCCAAACAAACCAAAGATCACATCCTGATCCACAGACCTAGAACCGTGTGACCTTGCTACTGGGCACTCTGTGGCTTCAGAGGAGAGTCCATGGGGAGCTGGAAGCTCTGATGGCTTCCCATGGCTTCTGCTCCCTCAGTGAATCACAGAGCTGGAGACCAGATGGGGCTGTAGCCTTGCTGTCTGCTGGCCAAGGCTGGGGCCAGACAAGACAAGACAGGGCCTAGGGCAAAACAGCAGCGTAACCCTTCACCAGAGTCCGGTTTCTGCTGCCTTATCTGCAGCAGGACAAACAGCTGGGAGGCTGAAGGCTGTGCAAATGTTTGCAGCAGAAAGGAAGCTGCGGAAGTTATGACTCACAGATGCTAAAGTGCTCCGGGAGGGGCCACTATGGGGCAGGGTGGGATGAGAGATAGGGGTTGGAGGTGGGGCTGGTAGAAGGACCATGAAGAGAGAAGGATGGGTTCACTTTCTTCATTAAACCAGCCCACATCAGTTTTCTGGGCATTGTCTTTTTTTTTTTTTCTACAGGCTTCTTTCTTCTCCTCCTCCTCCTCCTCCTCCTCCTCCTCCTTCTTCTTCCTCCTCCACCTCCTCCTTTTCTTCCTCTTCCTCCTCCTCCTCCTCCTCCTCCTCC
>JANHMN010000015.1:68922309-68976338 GCA_030674055.1 Rhabdomys pumilio
TCCCTCCCTCCCTCCTTCCTTCCTTCCTTCCTTCCTTCCTTCCTTCCTTCCTTCCTTCGGAAGGTCTCCCAACTACTGACATTACTGAAACCCTTGTCTTTGCCACAGCCCTGTTCAGTTGTTCCTCAGCCTTTGAGGATTCAGAGATGTTGTTAACAACAACCCCACTGAGCCTGTGTCTCTGCCACAGTCCTTCTATTGCCTCTGAGCCTTGGGACTTGGCAATGGTGCCACCCCTTCAGGATCTCATACCCAGATGTCAACATAAGGGTGACAGTTCAGTAAGCCACATTTCGCCATCCATGATCTCACTAGAATCTTCTAGAATAAGAAGCTGGAAAAAAATCAAGTGGCTCATCTAGTACCTCCAGAAACCTTAAACATTAGGCCAATTACTGAGAAAGTTTAGGAAGGTTTACATTCCTCTTTCCCATCAGGTTCTGGACATATAGCAAACAGTTCCTCCCAGGAGTTTAACCCCCGTGGCCTTTCCCAGACTGCCTGGTGGCACTGAAATGGGTCTTAACTTAGGTACTTGTTACATGCAGCTCACCTTTAGGATGTGGGCAGACTTGTGAAGTAGCTGTATTCTTTGTTAGCACTCAGCAACTGCTGTATTTTCCTACATCCTTCAAATGCTCTTAGGTTGGTCAAAATCTCAATCAACTTTCAACCCTAGCATCTCCATTTCCTCTAACTAGTGGCTTGTCCCCACAGGACACTGGTCTTAGGCTCCCTAGAATGCCTGGTCTGCTATCGTTCCAGGGGAGAGAGGACAGAGAGGAGAGGCTTATTTTCTGCAGGTGAGAAAACTCTATGGAATTTAAGGAATACTCACTCATCAAAGTTGTGTTCCAACAGGCCTGGGTCTTGTTTTCTCTAGAGGTTGACCTGTTCTGAGAATTTGTACAGGCTATCACATCCCCCACAGGGTGGTATTTTTGCAGGCCTCTTTCTAGGTAGGCCATCTTGGCATTTAACACACCAGTGCTGGGGTCAGACAAATGTGTCCATTCACCAGGCCTCTTTCTCTGACTATGGTATAGCAGTGCTCATCTGTGAAATGAGAGTGTTCAGGGGTATCTTAGAGTGTGGGCAAGCATGGTTTAGTGACTGGCTTACTAAATAGTGGCTGCCATCAGTATGAGACCAGAACCCCTAAGAAGTGGGCATGGGAAGGTGGTGAATTCTAGAGAACCAGCTTTGTTATAGTGAACTTGCCTGGGAAGCCCACTGAGGCAGATAGCAGGTTTCTGGTTATCAGAGCAAGTAATCTGCCCCAAATAATTATAGGGTCATGTTTATTATGTAGAAGAAAAAGTATATGTGGATTCTCATTGCTGAGATCCACCAGAAGCCTGGGAAGTTTCAGAAGCTGGGGACCCTAGAACCCTAATTCTCTGACAGGGCCTGCCCAACCCTGATTGATGCTTGCATGATCATTACAGTTACAGGACTGTTCACAATCCACACAGCTTGGCTTTCCCTAGTGAGCTTCTTCTGCAGAAAGCTACTGCAAGGTGGAGCTGGCCCTGATGCTTTCCACTTCCCCTCAGCAGTGAAAGAATTTCCCTTCCTTCACACTGAGTCACTGCCTCCTCTCGGACTTGTCTTGGACCTCACAGACCTTCCACCTTAGCATTGTGACTGGCTATAGGGGCATCCTCAGGAGACAAGAAATCCAGGGAACTTCTGGAAATAGAAGTCACAACACAGCTTGGGGAGAGAAGCCACAGAACTTGCAGTTGACACAGCACAACTTGCTCCAGACCCCACTGCTTACCCAGGGCTCCTTGGCAGATGTCTGTGCGGGTGGCTCCTCCAATAATGAATTGAGGGTCAGCGCAGATCTCCTGGAAACAAACGCACAGAGCATGGTCAGCACGGTGGACAGGAGCCTCGGTTCTCAGTGGGTGCTTCAAACCCCTCCTCCTCATGCTGCTCAGCTCTGAGGAATGTTTCATAGTCAGACCTCCATGCTAGGAGGAGATCCATATGACTCTGCCCCATTGGCCCTTGTGTGTGTGGGGGAAGGCTTCCAGGAAGTCATCAGACCCACACACTCCAAATTTCCTGCAGCCTGCTCCATTATACTGTTTACCAGGGCCAGGGAATGCATTCAGCATTCCCTGCCAGGGGACCTTCCACATTAAGTGCCCCCTGCCCACCATTCTGGCAGCTTCTCTTCTGGGCCTGCACACAAGTGATGGGTTTGCACGACATTCTTCCTTTGCCTACATTTCCCACATGCATTCACATTTCAATATTCCCTTCCTCTCCTTCCAGGATGAAGCCTTTTCTCCTCATTTATCCCCACCCTTCCTTTTGAGTTCTGTCCTAGGGTTTTGAGAACCTAAATCTGGTGACACTCATGGGTCCTCTTCCTTCTTTCTAATACACATGCTTCTTGGAGACAGGCTGAATCTAGCCCTTCTACATCCTCCCAGTGCTTGGAGAATCCATGCATTCTGCACCTGCTGTGCAGAAACTGCATGGAGCCTTTTCTCTTGTAGCCCCATAGGGACTCAAAATGGAGTCTTGTGGAGAACACCTCAGGAGGTAAAGTGATTGCTCAAAGCTTCAATGTTCCCCAGTGGTAGAGATGACTGGAATTTGAACTCATTGGTGTCAAGTGCTAATGCCCTTATGTCTCTGAGGTGATTGCTCTCTACAGCAATGTGGAAGGGCTCAGGCCTCCAGCAGGCCCCTGTATGAGTTTCTGGATTCTGAAGAACTCCATCCAAAAGCCACAAAGGAAACTGAGGGCCCAAGTCTAAGCTGGTTTGTAGGAGTGTCACATTTGGCACTATTCTGTCTACCAGGAGTCTTCTTTCCTGGGTGAAAGCTGGGTCTATCTTGGTAACCTCCAGCAGCACACCAGCTCACAGAGCATGCTCGCTTCCTGCTTCTCCATCGGTCTTCCTGCCAGATGCAGGGGCGATGAGAAAGCATTTCTGTCTGAGCCAACTTTTCCTAAGGCCTGCAAGGCAAGCACTTAACCCCGGGGATGGAGCAGACTGATTTGGTTCCAAGAGCCTCTGTCATACTGACCATCCAGAGGCCAAGCTCTTTCCTCAGGAGGGAGGGGCTACCATTATACTTCAGAGACTGCCTTGGGGTCTCCAGAGAAGTCCAAGTTCAGACTTCACAACCCAGATACTTTAGAAAACTGAGCCCCAGTCACAGCCTGTGGAGCCTGGAATTAAACATGATGTAGTCATAGAAGAAAGGAGGGCGAGCTCAAGCTTGGATTCTGATAAGCCAGTGAGAATCTGAGCCTTGTCGTTTATTGCATAAGGCCTAGGATGCTGGTAGGTTACTTGACATCCTGAAGCTTGTTCTATATCTGTATGAGGAGAAAAATGTACCACCCACATAGGACTGTTCTCAGGGTCAGGTGAATGGCCTTGGCAAGTACTCTATCACGACAGCTGGGAGGACCTGATGTGCCATCCTCAGACGATGTTGGGTCTCTCAGTACTGTGGCCTGGCATGGCCACTGCCCTCAGTGTGGTTGTGGTCATGGTCTATCTCATCTCTTTGCAGTGGAGAACTCTCTTGCCAATGTTATGACATTCTCTCAAGAAGAGTTATCAGCCCCCATACACCCCAAAATGGCTAGCCAGGCTCCTTGTCTACCCTGCTTTCTTTGGATTGGTTCATTCTTTCTCTGGGAGTCACCTTTAACCCCTTCCCCTCTCAAGACTCAACCTCTAGAAAACTCAAGTTGATCACAGCTGAACGACTCTTAAATCAAGCCACAAGTGCCCCCCCTCTCCCTCTCCCTCTCCCTCTCCCTCTCCCTCTCCCTCTCCCTCTCCCTCTCCCTCTCCCTCTCCCTCTCCTTCTCCCTCTCTCCCTCTTTCTCCCTCTCCCTTCACTCTCCTGTTCTTTAGACATCCTTTTAAATGAGTGAAACACCCAGTTCCCTTCCATTTTTCCTCCTCCAGGGTCTGAAGTCTGTCTGGTCCCTACCCCACCATCCATTGACCTTGTTCTATCTCAGTCTCCAATAACTGGCTAATGAATCCAGTAAGTACGTTTTTTTAAGTTCCTGTTGCCTGGCCCCACCAAGGCCTGACAGGACAGGTCAGGACAGCTAGCCAAGCCATGCTTCAGTCCTGATTTGTTCTGAGCAAATTTGACATTCCCACACTTCTGTTTCTCCACCTGTATGATGATGTGTGGTGCACAGCCTGTCTGCCCTAGGCAGTGGCCCTGAAGTGGCTCTGGAGCTCTGTTTTTCTACTCAGAAAGCTCACAGGCAGTATCACCTGTTGAAGGACATTTTTGTCCTCTGTAGGCTTCAGAGACAGAAACTAAGTGTACTGTGCCTGGAATCTAATAGGTGTTCAATAATTGCTCATCGACTGAATGGAAGGTTTGTGGACTCAGATGTGTGTGGGTGATGAACACGCCTCAACCTTGAGTTCCTGCGTTGACTTCCCCTCAGTGATGTGCTGTAACCTGGAATTGTAAACCAAGACAATTCTTTCCTCCCTTCAGTTGCTTTTGGTTAGGGTGTCTCATAACCACAGAAATGATACTAGGATAAAAAAAAAAGTTGTAAAATGGTATGCAAATGTGAATTGCATGTGAATTGTCTCCCCAGTCAGGATGTCATCTGAGACTCACAATGACTGTTCATTCATTCATTCATTCATTCATTCATTCATTCATTCTCCAGATAGTCAGCAGCTTGTTGTTCATGAATGTCTAGGCTAGAGTAAGCACTCCCTAAATGCTGGTGAATGAATGAGTGAGTGAGTGAGTGGATATTAAGAAGGGACACTATCCTGGCAAGACACTGAGAGCACATGGCAAATAACACATAGTAGCTCAGCAGAGCAAGAAAAGTATGTGACTGCATTGGTTCCTGGTGACAACTCCAGGGCAGGAATGAGCATAGAGAGCAGCAGGGTGAGGAGGAACTCTCTGAGGAGACATGCCTGGGAGAGGAGAAGGGCCAGAGAGACAACCCGGTGTTTCCAGGGAACGGAAGCAGTGGTGGCAGCTGCACTGGGTGTGCTAGGCAAGAGAGAAAACAGAGAGGCCTAGGTTGGTCTTATGTGTTATCTTCCTCATTTAATTTTGAGACACAGTAGATACACTCTTACTTTGTAGTTCATGTTGGCCTCCAACTTACTGAACAGCCATAGTTACAAAGTGTCTTGAGGGCTGGGATCAAGGGTGTGTATCACCACACCAACTGAGGTGAGGAAGATAGAGCCAGTGACCCACCCAAGGGACCCAGGTGCTTTGGATCCTGCTCCACAGAGACATTTCTAGTCTTCCTTTTCATTTATTTTTAAATTTGAGTCAAGGTCTCATGTGGTACAGGCTGGCCTCAAATGCACTCACTGGATAGCCAAGGCCAGCCTCCATCTATTATTTGGTGTGTGTGTGTGTGTGTGTGTGTGTGTGTGTGTGTGTGTGTGTGCGCGTGCGCGCGCGCCCACATGCATGCCTACAAGACTGCATGTGTGCCACAGTGTGCATGTGGGGATCAGAGAAAATTTTTGGGAGTTGGTTCTCCTTTTCCAGATGGGTTCTGTGATAGAACTAAGGTCAGTAGTAATGGCCCTTACTCAATGAGCCATCTTTGTGGCCCCAGGCTTTGAATTTCTGTTCCTCCAGTCTCCAACTCCTGAATGCTGGAATTACAGGCATACATTACCATGAACCTGATTTTATACGGTACTTGGGACAGATCCATGCTAAGTAAACACTCTACTAACTGAGCTACACTCTAGCTAGTCTTGGATGCTTTCAGACTAGATTCAGGATAACAAAAGCGATCTAGGAGAACCAAGAGTATGGAAGCAGGGTATGGATGTCCATTGTCCTAACAGGAATCTAGAAGTTTAGACTTCCTGTAGGTTCCCTGGAAAAGTCAAGTGAGGGTCCCATGGGATGAGGACCAGTAGAGCTTCACTGGAGACTGAAACTACAAGGGAATAGGAAGGGCTTAAGGGCAGAGACCCTGAGGGTTGGGACAAGAGCATCTCGGAGTTGAGCAGAGGTTGCTAGATCAGCAAAATAATGATTAACAGGATCGTTGGAGCCCTTCAACTCTGTAAGTTATCCTTCAGTTCTTTAGTTAAGGGATCCTCTAACTGCACTTTGAGAAATAGGCAAGATCCAAGTTGGATAAATGTAACTACCAGACATACTTGAGACCACCTATGTCAGCCAGCGCTAAGCTATGCCCGCTTCTTGCCTCCCTCCCCACCCCCACCAGCAGTCCCGCGTCTTCTACCTTACTCTGATATCCCCACTCCAACCTTACAGCCGACCCTGTCACCATAGGAGTCCAATAAAAGTTTCACCCCAGCGGCCCTGTGTCTCTGCCGCTTTGCGAAGCCGGAAGGCGGCCTCCAGGGCGTGTCCACTAATGGGACTTGGGGTCCCATCCTGTGAAGCGCTCTGGGCGCAGCTTGGGGCAGGTCTACCGGGTGGGCCTCAGCCTGCATCGGGAGTCCCCTCAGCAGCTATCGTGGAGCACTACTAAGCCAGGACTACCGAGCCAGGGAGCCTGGGGCTCGCAGCCTCCTAGAACCCCGAGTGCCCTTCCAGGCCATCCCGGCCCTGCCGGTTCCCCTCGCGATTCCTACCGTGGGCCGCTTCCATTCGATACCCCGAGTTTTGCTAGAGTAGGGCCCCAACTCCTTGAAGCCCAGGGACGACGGCAGGGCGGGGAAGGAAGGATCCTGGAAGAGCGCCCCGGCCTCCAGGCACTCGTTCAGCAGAGTCTCGTAGTCCTGGTTGAGGTACTTGATGGCTCTCTCGTGCGATCCCAGTCCCTCGGCCGCCTCGCGGTCCTTGGCCAGCTTCATCGCGATGCCCGCCATGGTACCGATCGAGATGGCGCACTGCACAGAGAGAAGGGTCGCAGAGAGGCGGGGCGCGGCACTCGGCTGGGGCGCGGCCCGGCCCGGGGCGCTGCAGCGGACTGCGAGAGCTGCAGCTGCGGGGGATGATTCACCAGCGAAAAGCGCCTGGGCCGCTCGCGGGGTGTGGCCTCCGTCTGTCCAGGCCTGCTCGGCGCCGGACTCCGGACACGGCCAGCCGGTGACCTGCACCGCGCCAGCCCGACAGTGGAGGACTGCGGGGCCGATGCTGCCACCTTCGGACGGCTCCCGGGATGGCTCCCGGGATGGCGGGACCTGGTAGCAGTGAGGAGGGGGAGGGCAATCGCAAATTGGGGTGCGAAAGTTGAGACTCAAACCCCAGCCTGTGGGGAGGAAGGCTGGGCGAAACTCAGCAATGAGTGTCCAGGAAACATCGGATGAGTCAGGCGCGGATGAGGGAGTGAGCGAGGCGACTAAGCTAGTTGCCACACTCACTGGGCTCAGGATCGAAAGAGCTCTGCAGGCTTTGGGCGCACGAGCTAACACCCCAAACTCTGTGAGAAAAAATGGCTACGGATGTGTCCATCTTACAGGTGAGAAACTGAACCCCCTAGAAGCTCAAATATGTTACCCACATGAATTAAAGCTAGTCACTGGCAACACAGGGTTTTTAAGGTCCCAGGGCCTCTGCAGTTACTGAACAGTTATTTGTGCATAAGTAGGGTTGTGCAATTTGACAAAAACCATTCTTCTTTGTTAAATCTAAATTTCAAGAAATGGAGGAAAGTGTGTGGTTTTAGCACGTGTAGCCTCCCGTATCACCCGAGGCAAACCTACACTAGAATAATAACGTGCCGCTTATTTAAAACTCTGATTTACCTGGGAGGATTTATTGAGTTGCTGCTGGGAGAGCATTTAGAACAGAGCCCCTATTGGTGGCCAGTCCCACCACTCTGTCCAGGGAAAGCTCCCGAGTTACAGCTCACACACAGAACATGGTTCTAGAATGAATACTGGATGGGCTTAGTATCTGCTTGTGCTATGAATTATTTAAAGCACGGGCTCTCAACTGGAAGCAACCCACACTCACCAGTGTGATCCAAGAGGCTTTTGACCCTAACTGCAGACCTTATTCATGTTGTCACAACTGGGACAAAAGAGGCTGTTGGCCTCTACTGGGTGGAAGCTGAGTACCACACTGAAGGATGGTCGGGTGGAGGGTATGGCTCTACAGAGAGAACAGGAAGAACAATATAGTCTGAAATGTCTCTGTACCAGGCTGAGAACCCTGGTTTGTACCTCATCTTGGTTCAGCATTGCATGGTTTCTGAGATAGTTTGTAACTCTGGAAGTTGCTGGAAGCTGTAGCAACTTGAAATATCTATGTAATATGCAAATGACTCTGTTCCTGGAGGAATCAAAGTGTCTGTCTCCCTGTGGCAAAGCCAGGTGTTGTCTGTCTGTACTGCTACCTTGCTATTCTCTCCTGTGCACGACAAGTGTTTGTCTGGTGTCTTCCCCCCACTTTCCTTTTGAATCCTGAGCCTAGAAGGAATCAGGGTGAGGCCAAAGGAAATCAGATGGTGGGGAAAACTGAACAACTTCCGGGAAAGGGCCGTGAGGCTTAGAAACCATCATGCTGCAAGCAAATGTCTGCTAGTGAGCATGGCGACCCATGTTTTTAAATTCCAATACAGGGGAGGCAAGGACAGGCAGCTCTTCAGGAATTCTAGGCCAGCCTGATCTTTATGGAGAGTTCCAGGCTAGCTAGGGCTACACAGCAATACCCCGTCTAAGAAACAAAAGCACAAACAAGCAAAACATGACATGTCTGGTTATTCCATCTGTATTTGTCAAATAAAAATTTTTGAATGTATTCATTTTGTATCAATATGACAGCCATTTTAGCTCTAAGAACGATCCACCACTATATTAGCCTCCTTACTGTGTCTATTCTTGTCTTTAACCAGGTGTCCACTGTTGCCCAAGGCTGACCCAGTGCTTCACTTGCTCAAACTTCACTTGGGGCTCTTTCTTTCTTTACTGGTTCCCCAGCTCTGCTTCCTCCAGACTGGTGCACACACAAATGAAACAGAGGGCTTCCAGCCCACCTTTACCAGCCTCTGGGAAGGGGCTGGCGATAGCCAGAACATTCCCCTGCTTAGCTAGTCATTTCCCAGTGTTTCTCCAGCTTCTCTTCCAGATTCTACCTGACTGTTTGTCCTTCCTCTGCCACAGAAAAACAAGCCTCCTCTCCCTTATTCTTCTGTTAGAATCTGAGATGCTTGCCGAGTCTCGAGAGGGGGACATTCTGCCCAGGATCAGGGTCTTTCTTTGGAAAGACAATCTCTCCTACTTAAATCTGACTTTGTTAGATATCCTCCATCTTCAGGTTTCAGCTCCTAGCACATTGCCTGACAGGCACACTGCTTGTCACCAGGCTGTCTTGTCTTGTGTGACTGAAAGAATTGACATCTATCACAGTAGTCTTTGGTAGTTCAGGGGTTTTCTATGCAATGGTTTTAGAAGCTTCACAGTCCTTTCCTGGGAACTTTTATTTTTTCCACTATCTGATTTCCATTGGCCCTACCCTGATTTCTTTTGGGCTCGGGGTTCTTGGAGAAAAGTTTGTCCCAAACCTGCTGAAGCAGGAAGTTTGGTTCCCTGCTGAAGGAAGTTCCTCCTCCCTGGCAGCTGGAGGCCAGTCCTCCCTCCCCAATCCTTCTAGCTACAAATGCCTGGGCAGGCTACACCCATCACTGCCATCAAGTCAGAAACTTGCAAGACTGAAGCTTTACAAGGCTGAGGCACCAGAATGTCTCTTCTCACCCAGGGCTTCCTCTTCCAATTTAGTGACACTCTTCATGGTGCACTCACTGTGCATGATGCACGCTCAGGCACTGCAGCCAGCTTAGTCTGTATGCACAGAACTCTGCTCCCTAAAGGCCCCAGAAAGTCTAGAATTACTGCAATAGAGTAATGACTGACCTCATTATCTGGACAAGGACCAGCTTGTAATCTGAGTCAACACTGTTCTTTATGCTTCTCAAAGCTTCCCTAGCCATGTTTTCTCAGGGGAGCTGGCCTAGTCTTTTCTTTCTGTGGCCACACGATCCCTGTCAGGGAATCATAGAGACATACACAGATCCCCTCTTTCCAAATGAGTCATCCAGTCCAGAAGGGTAGCGGTGAATCAGAAACAGCTGGCATATCTGGAATGTGAGAGACAGGAAGAAAATGAAGAGGAGGGGGGCAGTTTTTGTCGTACTCACAAACTTTACAGCTGGTCACAGGAAATTCTCACTCTCCATTTCAGGAGGGCAGCAGCTGACATGTGGTGGAGTAAGCCTTACTCTGAAATCCTAGACCATAGCAGGGCCTCCCTTTCTGACTTCAGACAGCCAAGGACAAGGCAGGTGGACCACAAGGCAAATCTATGCTTTCCTCTTCTCTGTGTTTCAGGTCTGTGGTATGAGTCCAAAGGGGATCACAGACAAGATGAATCCTACTGTGTTACTGAAATCCACTTGGAGCTGTAGTTCACTGGTAGATCAGTTGTCTAAGTGTACACAGGCCCGAGTTCAGTCCCCTGTATCAATGTGCAGGAGATGAAAACAAAGGGCCCAGTTTTGTGTGCTGATTTTGCTTGAGCATTAATGTCCCCCAAGGCTCAGATGGTGAATGCTTGGTCCCCAGCTGGTGGCACTATTTTGAGAAATGGGAGAAACTTTAACACACAGGGCTTAGTGAGAGGAAGAAGTCACTGGAAAGTGAGTGGCCTCTGAAGAGTATACATGGCCTTCCGGTTTTTCCTCTCTGATTGCTTCCTGTGTACAATGAAGCAAACAGCTTTCTCCTCTGCAGGCTCCTGCCTCCACAATGTTCACCTTCACCTCAGCCCTAAAACAGTGGAACCAGTTGAACACAGACTGAACTCTCTGGAAGCCTGAACCCACACAAGTCATTCCTGCCTTTAATCTATTCTTCCTTGTGCTTGTATCACAGCTATGGGAAGCTGAGTAGCACGTAGTGTGATTTCCTTTTCTCTGAAGACATTATATTTATTAGGATTTATTCTTCCCTCAAGACTGCAGTGTGCCATGAAGCAGAGAGGGCTTCAGGAGGGTGTTCGAGAGCTGAAGGAGAGATCAGACAGGTTCTCTTTAATGTTACAAAATGTGAAAAGGACTGGGACTAGAAGGGAGAGGAAACAGTTTGAATCAAGTTCCAGATGCCCAGATGCATTCTGAGCCTTTGCCCGTGTCTCCAGCCTGCACTCAGGGCCACAGATGAGGCCACACCTTAGGCACCAATGCCCTCTCTCAGAGGGGTCTTCATAGGAGCATCTCTCAATGGCAGATTTGCTAAGGATAAATTACATCTTCACTTGTGAGATCTCTTGCCATTTTCAAAATGCCAGCCCTGTGCCCCCATCTGTGTCCTTCCTATACCTGATCATTTTTGTCAACTTGACACCAACTAGAGATAACTGGGGGCTGGGGGACCTTGTTTGAGGAATTGGCTCCATCAGATTGGCTCCTGGGCATGTCTGGGGGTGTATTTCCTTGAAGACTAATTGATAGCGGAGGGCCTATCCCACTGTAGTGAGTGCTATCCCTAGACCTGGGATTGTATAAATGAGGCAGCTGAACATAAGAATAGAAACACACCAGTGCACAGTGCTTCCATGGACTCTGCTTCAGTGCTTACCTCTAGGTTCCGGCCTTGAGATCCTGCCCTGACTTCCCTCCAGGATTGACCTGGTGGTTCAAAAGGTATGGCTCTCATAGACTCATGTGTTTGAATGCTTGGCCCATAGGTAGTGACACTATTAGGAGGTGTGGCCTTGTTGGAGGAAGGGTGTTACAGTGGGGGTAGACTTTGAGGTTTCCTCTGCTCAAGCTACAGCTAGTATGGCATGCAGTCTCTTTGCCATACTAGCTGTATGTAGTCAGTTTTCTCTGACTGTAAATCAAGATGTAGAACTCTTGGCCACTTCTCTAGCACCATGTGTCCCTGCATGCCACTATGTTTTCTTCCCTTCCTGATGATAATGGAGTAAACTTTTGAAACTGTAAGCTAGCCCTAATTAAAAAAAAAATTTTTTTTTAAAGCCTGGCAGTGGTGGCGCATGCCTTTAACCCCAGCACTTGGAAGGTAGAGGCAGGTGGATTTCTGAGTTCGAGGCCAGCCTGGTCTACAGAACTACAGAGTGAGTTCCAGGACATTCAGGGCTACACGGAGAACCCTGTCTCAAAAAACAAACAAAAAAAATGTTTTTTAAGAGTTACCATGGTCATGGTGTCTCTTCACAGCAATAAAACCCTAAGACAATGAAAATGTAGGGTGAAATAAATATTTTTTCCCCGCAAGTTTTGCTTAGTTGGTACTCTCTCAGAGCAATAGAGAAGCAAATTAGGGTGTCTGCTCAAGTGGGGTCTCGCTGCCTACTTTGCATAGTCAGAGTTGTTACAAGTATCAGCTGATAATGTCTGTGAATTGTCTGGGAAACAGCAGGACCTTAGGTGTTGCACCATTACCTCCGTCATCGTCACCACCATTGCCAGCAGCCACAGCAATGTCACCTCTGTAAGAGCACGTGAGCGCTGCGCTGATTCTGTCTTCATAGTCCCTGATGAAGAGATCAGATACAGCGAACTTCATTGCCGCTCTTGCTCTATGGGAGGCACCACAGGATACCAGAGGGGTGTGGTCCTGCACTATTCCACCAGTAGTATCCCAAGTCCTCCAAATCAATGTTTCCAACCAGAACAAGCTGCTCATTAAGCAAAAATAGCCCCAAGACTATCCTTTGCAGCTCCATCTACCATCTGCATTTTTTCAGTTCCAAAGTCCCTCCCAAGTAGAAATTCTAGAACTATTCAAATACATGCTCAAGTTTACAAGGCAAGAGGCCAGTGTGATAATTGGTCATTTGGCTCCTGAGTGTATAACCTGGATGGTCAGCATGTAATTTCTCCCAACATGCCAAACACATCAGTGCCAGATTCTCATTGCTTCTAGTAACCATCTTCACTGTAAACATCCCCGGGTATATTAGCACCAAATTACCTCCATTACTCTTGTGATATAGTACACGGAAAAAGCCTCCTAGTGTTTTGGTTCTAGCTTGAGGAATAACATCCATCCTAGCAGTGGGAACATGAGGTGTCTTATCACATTCTATCCATGGTCAGGAGGCAGACGTGAATTCTGATGTCCAGGTAGTCTCCTGCTTCTCCCATTTATCAGTCTGGGACCTTTGCCAATGGAAAGGAGCCACCCACATCCAGAGTGGGTCCTCCTTCCCTTCTGGAAGCATCCTCAGGCACATCAAATCCATGCAAGTTAACAATGGAGGTTGAGCACTGCACTGGGCTTGCTCAGTTATGATCTGGGGACATTTGCAGTTACAGGAACATGAGTTTACCTGGCCTTCTTCATCCAATTCCATTCCTTTTTTCAGTCAAAGGTGAGTAGGCTCATTGCCAAGAAGTGATACTGAAAACACTGAATAACTTCTCGTAGCTTTGTCTGCTAAGCTGGTGGAGAGGAAGCTGATATTGGTCTTGAACCAGAAAATCTGTCAGCCGTTAATCAGTCAGTGGATGTTGAAGGGATCATATGAGGGCTGCAGATGAGGGGCTGAGGGGCCAGGACCCTGGAACAGTAAAGGGACAGGAAGGGGCTGGGAGAGCCAACTACCAAACTGATGAGTCATCTTTCTGCCCTTCTGACGAAACATCTAAGACAACCAACTTAAAGGAGAATGTTTATTTCAGCTCCTGGTTTCACAGGTTCTGTTTTGTGGTCACCTGGGCCTGTGGGTTTGAGCTGATGGTGGCATACTATGTCATAGCAGGGATATGTGGCAGGGCTGTCTGTTCACCTCCTGGCCTCTGAAAGCAGAGAGAGGCAGGAGAGGCTGGTCTCTCAATAGCCCCTTAAGGTGTATGCTCCCAGTGACCAAATGTACTAGGTTCTTTTCTGTTGGTGTGATAAATTACCATGACCAAAGCAACTAATAGGAAGAGTTCATTTAAGTTTATGGATACAGAAGGATAAAGGTCCATCTCAGTGGAAGTCATGACAACAAGTGACAGCAGGAGCAGGATTCTGAGAGATAGTATCTTCAACTGCAATCATAAAGTGGCAGAGAATGCAAATTGGAAGTGTGGTGAGGTTATAAACTCAAAATTTATTCCCTCTCCCCAGAGACAAACTGCCTCTAACAAACCTAAAACCTAAAATTCCTAAACCTCACTAAACAGTGCCATCAACTGAGGATCAAGTGTTTAAATATGTGAGCCTATAGGGATTGTGGAGTTTTGAATAGGAATGTTCCCCATAGGTGCTTGGTTGTTAGGAGTGTAGTCCTTGAGAAGGGTTAAGAGGTGTGGCCTTGTAGGAGAAAGTGTGTCACTGGGGTGGGCTTTGAGGTTTCAAATGCTCAAGCCAGACCCACTGTCTCTTCCTGCTGCTTGCCAAGCCAGCTACCTCTCCAGCTACCTCAGCTACCTCCCCAGTACCATGTCTGTGTGTGTGCTGCCATGCTTTTCGCCATGATGATAATGGGCTAAACATCTGAATGTAAGCAAGTTCCAACTAAACGCCTTTTTTGAATGAGTTGCCATAGTTACAGTGTCTCTTCACAACAATACAACATAGACCTATACAGGGATGTTTCCCAATCAAACAATCAAATCTCCTCCCACTGGGCTCCATCTCCTAACAGTTCCAATGTCTTCTGAAAGTGCTGTAGTCTAGCACCTAGCCTCTGCCCTATAGGCATTTGATAAGCATTTAAAATCCAAACCAGAAGCTAGAGAGATGTCTCTGGTTAAGAGAGCTTGTTGCTTCTGCAGAGTGCCTGGATGTGGTTCCCAGAACCCATCCACAACTCCAGTTCCAGAGATACAGTGTCCTCTTCTATAGGTACCAAACATGCATGTAGTGAACATACATACACATAAGCAGAACAGTCACACACATAAGATAAAATGAACAAATAAAAAAATCTAAACCACAGCAACCACCTAATATGCTAGGTCTTACCTTGCCTCTGCTCTCTGCCACATTTGCTTTATTGAGACATGGTCCATATGCTTCCTCTGCTTTGGGCTGTGGTCTCCCTGGGGTCAGGTATTACTTTCTTATCGTTATTGACCTGCCTCAGTGACATAGCATAATTGCTGAGGTCTCATTCATTGTAAGGCTTTGATTTCAAACACCTCTCTGGTCCCAGCTCCTCATCAGTATGCCTTTGGTTTCATCCATCTGCTAGGGGGTGACTCAGTGAGCACACTAAGAATTTGACTGTGGATCTGAGCTGGTGTCTTTGTCTTCTTAGGCCTTAGTTTCTCTGTGTGTGAAAGAGGGGTCATAGTGCTGACCAAGTGTTCGGTGACTCTCAGGTGGATGACGGCTTACAGTCAGAGCTCAGGTTGCTGATGCAATGCAGAGGTGGGCTTGAGTTAACTCTGCAGACAAGGATGGGTCACGCCAGGGATGCTTCACAATGTGAGATCTGCATCACAGAAACCAGAACTGGACAGAATTTTAAAGGTGTTCTAGTTGCAACTTGGTTCTGTAAAGCAGCCCAAGTCTCATGACACATCAGTGGGCAGTCTCTGTGTGTATATGGATCTGTAACTTTTTTTTTTCACCGCCAAGTGATATCAGAAAAGGTTTCACATTCAATTTGCCTCTTGATGATCCATAATACTGTTTATATGTTAAGGACGCTCGTGAGTCATGTAGCAAAGAATTATGCTTAACTTCGTGTACCTATTTGTGTCCTCTAGGCACAATGTTCCTTTCCAAAAATAAAAAAAGGTGGAGGTTGTGGTTGTCAACTTGATACACCGGGGTTGAAGAACCGCTTCCATAAGAATGGGTGTGACATGTTCTTGATTGCTAATTTACGTCCGAGGGCCCAGCCCACTCAGCAGCTGCCACACCTAGGCGAGTGGCCTGGGCTGTATGAGAAAGGTAATAGAGAGCCAGAGGGAGCAAGCTAGTGAGCAGTGTTCCTCAGTTTTTGATTCCTATCTTGGTTTCCTTCTGTGATGGATTATAACCTCTAAGCCAAACTGATTGTCCCAATTGTCCCAAATTGCATTTGTATCGGAGCCACGGAAAGCAAACTGGAACAGAGGTACCAGAGATCTGGGCATGGTGATTTACATCTGTAAACTCAACTCTTGGGAGGTTGGACAGGGGCATTGCTATGAGTGTGTGACCCGCCTGGGCCTGAGTAAGCCACTGCTCAGAATACTAAACAAGAAAAGATGCAAGAGGCTTTGGGGGTACCAACTGTGAGAATATAGAGAACAGGAGGTAGGGAAGCCTTCGGACTCTAAGGAAGATCTTACAAAAACAAAGAAGAGAGAGAAGAAAATGCCTCAGGGCAAAAAGACACAATGTAGCTCGGAGGAAAACACAAAGTAGCTCAGAGGAAACTGCAGCGGAGTCTCCAGAAGGATAGCGGCTTGCTTGGTGGAGATCTGCCTGGGCTGCAATTACCAGTCCAGAACCTCTGTGTGCTGGTGGGAGCAGCATGGGGAGTCCCCTTCTCAAAGGCATGGCATATATTCATTCATTAGATCATCTCAGTAGCTCAATGAGCGATGTCTTGCAATCGTTGCCAATTACAGTTGAGAAAAAGGAGGTGTCTAGAGATTCGTTTGCTTTCTTAGGACCATGGAGCCAGGGCGTTGTGGCTCTGGATTGTGAAGGTGGGCTGCACCAGGAATTCTGACCTCAATGAAAGTAGGACCAGCATTTACATCAGTCCGAGGGAGAAGCTAATGCCCTGAACTCCCTGTCAGCACATTGCGGACTGTAAGGCTGGGTGTCACTAGTCACTTCTGTGACTGCCAGACACTCTGCCCCTCCCCTACCCCTCCCAACATACCCTTCTCTCTTCTCTCCGGTTTTTTTTCCCCCTTCTGTTCTGGATACACTGCCTTAAGCACACCCCCCAACCCGTCCCCTACACACCCAACCCCCTCACATCTCCAACACACACACATCTCCAACTCTCTCTCTCTCTCTCTCTCTCTCTCTCTCTCTCTCTCTCACATCCTCTTTCCCTGTGCTCTTGTCTTCTTGTCTTTTGCCTTTTGCCTTTTGCCTTTTCTATCTCAAAACCCGCCTGGGTTTTTACTTGCCATCGGGGTCATTTGTAAATACAGCTAGGACCTGGGGGGATGCTTCCGCTGGTGGAGACTCCCACCCTTCCTGTCCCTCCTCCTGTTCTTCCCTCCCCATCCCCTCCCTTTCTCCTTCCTTTTCCCTTTATACACCCAAGAAGGAGATTTTTTTCTATGGACTTGGGGTAGACGGTTCACTAGGACTTTAGCTTGGCCTCTCAGGCATGGCTAGAGGAGGTTTAGTGTGCCCTTATCCTCCTGCAGGATGAAGGGAAGAGGTTTCTTGCACCCAGCTCTTCTGGAGAGGGAGCCTGTGAGTCGTAGCGCTGCTCATCCGGGGCTTTTTGAGGCTCTGCCCATCAGCACCTAAGAGAGTAGAGGAAAACCCTGCCTGCGGCCAAAAAAGGGAATAATCTAAGAGGAACCTCAGAGCTGAGCCTGGGACTGAGTCATGCTCAGCTATGTGTCCCCGCAGCTTCTGACTCAGAGAACAGGTTTCTTAATATTCATAAAAGAGGTTCTGAGGGGGTCTGGAGGGCAGGACCTTTCTGCTCATCTAGTCCACTATCTGTGGATGAACAGCGAGGGCGGACTTGTGAAGGAGGACTTGGTGTCAGCTGGGGATGGGGTTTTTAGACTCCCCCGAGACAGCTCACAGGGCCTCTGCTCCTTGGGCTGCGCCCAGTCTGAATGGACTAAGGGTGTGGTTGAAGCCCAGTACAGAGCAGGTTCTGCAGGGAGGCCTCAGTCTACTGACTCATGCTCAAAAGGGAGTGCCTTGGCACTAACTGAAATGCAAATCACACCAGGAGGGGGAGGTTTCCCACTTGCCTTCTGAGGTGTGAGCTCATAAACCGGAAAGCACTTGTGGTGAGTGAGGCTGTTCTCTTAGAGTTGTAAAATTGAATTCTGTTCAATGTTTTATTATTTTTATTATGTGTGGGGAGGGCTGCATGTGCCTCTTACAGAGACCAGAGGAGGACAGGGGGTGTCTCCCTGTACCACTTTCTGCCTTGTTCACCTTCTGTTGAACCTGGAATTCACTCGGATTTGTCAGCTAGCCACACCAGCCACACCAGCAAACCTATTTTCCTGTCTCCACCCACCTCAGTGCAGCCGGTTACCGGTGTGTGCAGGGCCACTCCCAGGTTTTAGGTGGGCGTTGCAGTTCGAACTGCAGTTCCAATGCTTACACAGGAATCCTGCACCTTAAGCACTTTTAACAACCCAGCCACCTCTCCAGCCCCATTAGCTCTTTTTATATGTTCCCTGGTGCCACAAAAAAATCTGCTGGATTGTTCACTAGTCTGTGAATTCCTCTGCTCTCTCTTCTTTCTTTCTTTCTTCCTTTCTTTCTTTCTTTCTTTCTTTCTTTCTTTTTTTGGAATTAACTTTTTATTAATATGTATTAGTTGTACAAAACAATTGGTTTCATTGAGACATTCTCACATATTCACATAAAGGACTTTGATAAGTGTCCCACTGCCCCATCACTGCCTCTCTTGTGTTTTTCCCTCCCTGCTTTCCCCTCTTTGTCTCTTATTCCCCAACCTGGGTTCCTTCTAGTTATTATTATTATTAATATTATTATTTTATTATTATTATTAATTATGTTCTGGTTCTGAAGTTGAATGTAGTGGCACCTGTCTGTAATCCTGACACTCCAGAGGAGAAACACTGACCAGAGAAAACATAATGTGTGTGTGTGTGAGAGAGAGAGAGACAGAGAGAGAGAGATAGAGACACACACAGAGACAGAGAGACAGAGACAGAGAGACAGAGAGACACAGAGACACACAGAGACAGAGAGACAGAGACAGAGAGAGACACAGAGACACAGAGACACAGAGACACAGAGAGAGAGATACAGACAGAGAGAGAAAGAGAGAGAGGCAGAGAGAGAGAGAGAGAGAGAGAGATTGCCCAACATGATGATCTCTTGTTTCATCATTTACCTGGAAACAATACAACTTCACTGTTTGTTTGTTTGTTTGTTTTTTGTTTGTTTTTCGAGACAGGGTTTCTCTGTGTAGCCCTGGCTGTCCTGGAACTCACTCTGTAGACCAGGCTGGCCTCGAACTCAGAAATCCACCTGCCTCTGCCTCCCAAGTGCTGGGATTAAAGGCGTGTGCCACCAAACAACTTCACTCTTTGTGGCTGGGTAATACTCCATGGTGTAAAGGCAGCACATCCACGGGGTCCTGACTCCTAGGCTTCCTCCCTGACCTGGTTGTTGTGAATGGTGCATCACAAGCGTGATGTGCAGGTCTCTATTGTAAGCTGACTTACATTCCTGGGCTTCATTTAGATAGATCTTGATATAGTAGTTCTATTTTTTTTTTGAGGGTCCTCAGCATTTATTCACAAAGTGGATTCACTAATTTATTTCTACAGCAGCCTATCATACCTATCATATCTTTTCTTGATGATAGTTATTCTAACCACAATGAGATGGAATCTATGTAAATTGTTCAGGATGCCAATGTGTTTTGTATGTTTATTGGACATTTTACTTCATCTTTGGGGACTGTCTATTCATTTAATTTGCTCATTTATTGATTGGATTTTGTATTTTACTTTTTGTGTTCCTTATAGATTCTGGGTATGAATTCTCTGTCAGTTGTATAGCTGACAGCTCTCTCCCATCCTGCAGGCTCTCTTCACTAAGTTAATTGGTCCCTATGCTGTGCAGAAACCTTTTAAGTCGATTCAACTCCCATTTGACAATTCTTGCTATGTCTTCCTGAGCTAGGAGCATCCTTTTCAGAAAACCCTTGCCTGATACTGAATCTTCAAGTATCTTTTGCCCCATGGTTTCAAGCTTTTTTTTTTTTTTTTAATATATTTTACACTAAGGTCTTTGGTCTATTTTGAATTTATTTTTGTGCAGGCTGAGAGACAATTTTATTACTCCACCATGAATATCCAATTTTCCCATTTGTGAAGGGCCTGTCTTTTCTCCAACTTACATTCTTGCTACAATTGTCAAAGATGAGGTAATTCTAAATCTCAATAGTTGACTGTCAAGATTAACCAACCATTCTAGCTAGGGTTCCTTCATGGTAAGAGTCTTGAGGAAGGTAGAAAGGACATACTGTGATATAATAAAGGCCATATGCACAGCGAACTCATAGCCAATGTCAATGTCAAAAGAGGAACAACTTTTAAAATCAGGATGAGACAACGTTTCCATTCTTCTGCTTTTATATCATCTTAACTAGAGTGTAAGACAGGAGAAAAGAATAAAAGATACAAATTGAAAAGGAAGAAGCCAAAGTATCAGTTTGTAGATAACAGAATACTTAAAAAAAAACATTATTTACACTTGCCATGGAAACACATTTCTGTGTGTACCTGCAAGAGTGATTTAGAAAGCTTTAACTGAGTACAGAAGACCCACCTTGAATACAGATAGCATTATTCCATAGGTTGGTGTCCTAGGATGAATAAAGAGGAGAAAGTGAGCTGAGTATCAGCATTTATCCCTCATTGTTTCTTGATTTCAGATCAGTTGTGATGCTTCATGCTCTTGTTGCCATGACTACTTTCCAGTTGTGATAAACTGTATCCTTGAACTCTGAGCCCAGACAAACCCTTTCTTCTTTAAGTTGCTTTTATCAGGGATTTGATCTCAACAGCAGAAGTAACCGATACAGATGCTGAACTTCATCATAGTCCTTTTCTGCATATATTGGAATGGTCACGTAGTTTCTGCCCTTAAGTATGTTTATGTGCTTTATTACATCTGTTAATTTGTGTTGAACCATTGTTGTATCCTTGGGATGAAACCACCTTGGTCACAGAGTGTGATCTTAATTGCTGTTAAATCCAAGTGTTTTCTTGAGGATTTTTGTATTCTTGTTCCACAAGGGTATTGGCCTGTAGTTTTTTTTCCTTGTGTCTTTATCTGATTTTGGTTTCAGGGTTATACTTAGTTTGGTACTGTTATTCCTGTTCTGTTTTATGGGATAGTCTGAGGAGTGTTGCCATTAGCTCTTCTTTAAGAGCTTGGCGGAATCTTCAGTCTTGGGACTTTATTTCTCAGGAAACTCAGTCTTGTTGCTTGCTATGGATCTGTTTAACTGTTCATCGTGTCCTGACTTCATTTTGGTATGTCATATATGTTCAAAGATTGGTCCATCTCTTCTAGATTTCTCATCTTCCCTAATGATCTTCTAGATTTCACTGGAGTCTGTTTCAATATTCCTCCTTCCTCTAATTTTATTAATTTGGATTTCCTCTATTTCTTTTGGTTAGATTTGTTAGCTACTTGGCAATTAAGTTTATGTTGTCAAAAATCCCCAACTACTTATTTGTTATTTTAGTTACTAGTTCATTAATTTTTGTTTTAATTTTTATTATTTCTTGTTGTCTACTGCTTTTTGAGCTTGGCTTGTCATTGTTTTTCTAAAATCTAGTGATGCAGCATTAAGTTACTACTTGTGATTTCTCCGATTTTCTTAGTATAAGCACTGACAGCTATAAATTGTCCTCTTGGAATTGCCTTAGCTAAATCCCTGAAGTTCTGGCAAGTTGTGTTTTCATTTTAATTTGATTATAGGACTTTAAAACAATTTTATGTTAATATTTTTAACTGCACATTGTCCATTCCAGAGTGTATTCTTCAGTCTCCAAGTACTTACATTTTTATTGTGGTTTCTTGTGCTACTTATTTCTAGTTTTATACAAGAAATTACAAGGTTCTTTCATATTTGTTAAAACTTATATTGTGCCCTTGAATGTGATCTACTTTAGAAAAGATTCCATGTGCTGAGAAGAATGTATATTCATATGTTTGATGGAATATTCTGTAGATGTCATCCAAGCCCTCCTTATCTATGGCATAGATTGGGTGACTATCCATACATGAAAATGGATTGATTAATCAGGACCCATCTCATGTTTTATATTATAAAAGTGAAGCCTGGATTGTGTTGTAGACTACAAAATGAGGGGGATGCTAGAGCTGTAGGATATCTGTCAGGGAGAGCAGCAGAGAGGGAATGAAACCAGCCCAAGAGAGAAGTGTGTTGCAGTTGTCACAGCTGGAAGGGGAGAGCCACCTGAGCTCTTTGACAACAGACATGGAGTTATGAGGTTTGAAGTTTTACCTGCTGGGTTTCAGGCTTTCTTTAGTCAGTATTTCCTTGCTGTGCCCTGTCTTTTAGAATGGTAATGTACAATCTGTGGCACTGTATGTGGGAAGTACATGATTTGATTTTGATTTTACATTAGATGACAGTTAAGAGACTTTGGAGTTATAAAATATGTTGAGACTGAGAAAGACTATGGAGACTTCTGAAGTTGAACTAAATGTATTTTACATTATAATAGAGCCAGGAAGTGGAAGAAGGTTCTTTGAATGAGAATAGACCCTATAAGGTTCATGGTTCATTTATTTGAATACTGTTCCCTGTTTTGGCACTCTCTGGGAAGGATTAGGAGGTGTGGCCTTGTTGGAGGAGGTGTGTGTTATGGTTAATATTTAATGCAGTGGCACCAAACCTGGCTTGTTGTTATGAAGCTGCCATATTGCTGACTAGACAAGGTCTGAGACTACGAGTGGTGAGGTGCTCCTGCCACTGTTTGTCTCAGGCTGCTATCTCAGGCAGGCCAGAAGCACTGGCCCTGGCACCCACAAGACGCAAGCATGGAAGATGGCTCTGTCAATCTACCACACTGTCTCTACAATCCTTGGCTGAGCCCAGACCATCCCGCCATCCACCCAGTTCTCAGTAGAAATGAGACTCTAATGCTTAAAGAGTATCCAATGACTTTATATATTTGATAATGCTCAATTAACAAAATGCTCACAGAATTAGAGTTGTTTCCTAATATGTAATCTTAAGGTATAAATTGTTACCCAGGCCTGTCCTGGACTTGTGGTTCTCCATGGCTCCTACATCTCTCCTCCCTCCTAGCTCCTCCTCCTCCTTCTCTTCTCCTCCTGGCCTCCTCACTCTGCCTACCTCTCATACAGCCCAATTGCTGAGCTTTATACAAAGTAGTGGGAAGATATCCCACTACAGTGTGTCACTCAGGTTTCAAAAGCCCTTGCCCCATTCCTGGTTAGCTTCTCTCTCTCTCTCTTTCTCTCTCTCTCTCTCTCTCTCTCTCTCTCTCTCTCTTTCTCTCTCTGCCTCCTACTTTCGAAGAAGGATGTAAAATCTTGGCTACTGGTTTAGCATTGTGCCTGTCTTCTGCCATATTTCCTGCCATGATGGTCATGAACTCTAACCGTTGGAACTATAAGCCCCAATAAACTCTTTCTTCTATAAATTGCCTTGGGTATGGTATATTTTCATAGTAATAGAAAAGTAATGAAGGCCGGGCAGTGGTGGTGCACGCCTTTAATCCCAGCACTTGGGAGGCAGAGGCAGGCGGATTTCTGAGTTTGAGGCCAGCCTGGTCTACAGAGTGAGTTCCAGGACAGCCAGGACTACACAGAGAAACCCTGTCTCGAAAAAAAAAAAAAGTAATGAAGAATAAATATAAAAAAGGGAAACACAAAACAAAAAACCCCAATAATAAACTCAAAATACTTTTAAAAGTATGCATAATTAAATGTGCAAAGAGGGAATTACAAATGGCATATTGCATGCCATGCTGAGTTGAGGTTGTGATGAGCCTGCCTGGTGTTTGTCAGAGCCATCTTAACATCAGTAGCTCTGTTCTTTGTATACATAGAGCTTCTACTGGCTATCCACCCCTGGTTTTGTATCTGTGGACCAAACAGGTTCTTCCACTTTTTCAGGACACCCCAGTTTGTATCCTCTGGCATAGGTGATGTTCTGGCAGAGTGTATTTCCCAAGTGCAATGAGAGGGAAGGAAGCAACCACATGAAAAGACCTGTCTTTACCCTTTCAACACTTTCTAAGCATTCATTACTCTGCTGGGGATACACAGTCATAGATCCTGAGCATTCTGCAGAGTTATCTGACATCAGAAGTGAACCTTACAGCTCATAGCTGGCTCCAGGGGTTGGTCCGCTCTGCTAATCTCTTGCTCTGGGCTATCAAGCTCTGGAACTATTTTCAGTCAGATGTGTGCTCTCAGCCACCAAGAGAGGAGCCATCTTCCCTATACACTTGACTGCCTAAGTCAAGCTACATGCTGCTTGCACTTTTTAGCTACTTACCATCTAGCCTTCCCACTCTCCACAACTATCTCTTAGGGCTTCCGTCTAACCCTGGGACTGTGGTAGTTTGTGCTAGGGTAACAAGATTTGGGACTCTTTCCTGTCCAAGCTTCAAGGGTACTTACTCATCCTTAAACTCTAGATACCTTTTATGTGAGATGGCACCCAGCCACAGTCCTCTGAGTCAGGGCTAGTCCCCCAACCACAATTGCTGACACTTTCCACAAGAGAAGCCCTGCTTCAGCAAGACCCACAATGGGACTTGAGGCTTGTGAGGGCTGTGGACTGGTTTTGTGGGTAGGATTGCCATGTCGGTAGGACTATCAGGATGGTCTAGAATAGTCTTTTTACCCTACCCCCCTTCTGCCTCACTCTTCACCCCAGCCATAGAACTTGATTAGTATTGTGCTAGGCTTTCTTCTTTCCAGCAGCCCATCTTCCATTTCCCTTTATACTTTGTCAGGAACCATCATAGGAGAAGTTAATAACTAGCAGGTGATCTTCCTTAGATGAATCTGCCTTGGTTTCAAATCCACTACAGATTTTCTTCCCTAGGCAAGGCCCAGGGAAAATTCATTTTAGGAAAAATTCCTGCTATTAATATGCTTTTCTGCTATTATTAAATATGTAATAATCACTAGGTATTAGGTATCACCCTTCTGAGCAGATCTCTGCAGACCTATGAAGGTGTACTATTTTGTAGTGATGCTATGTAGTCAAATAGATAATAATTTTATATAATTCCTGATTTGATTCAAATAATTTTAGGAAGAAAGTTTTTAGAGATGGTTTTTGTTGCTTGACTAGAAAGATGTAATAAAGTTAGAATCAAGAATAGAATGTGCCCACTCCTCAGAATAGTAAGTAAAGGCTGCATAATAAGAAATACAGTGAGCTTTCATAATCAGGTCAATTTTGTGTTCAAGGAAAAACTTTTCGGTCCAAGGATAAAGTCACAGGTGTGCACCATGATAAGACAAGGTTATGTAAAAACCTATCAAGTTGTTTTGAACTTTTAATGAGTATATTCTAATGAAATGCTGCTTTGAACTTAATATCAACATTCTTCTGTAACTCCCATTTTATGTATCATTTATCTCTGAGGTAATTTTCTAAAGAACTTTTTTCTAAGTAGGTACAAAATGGCCAAAGAAAAGAAATAAAATTGTTGATTGAATGGTTCTCCTTGGGTAGCTTTGCCCCATCCATCCATCCATCCATCCATCCATCCATCCATCCATCCATCCATCTTCCATCCATCCACCCACCTATCTATCCATCCATCCATCCACCCCTATCTATCCACCCATCCATCCATCCACCCACCCACCTATCTATCCATCCATCCATCCATCCACCCCTATCTATCCATCCATCCATCCATCCATCCAAATATGTATGTCTGTCTATATGTTTGTGTGTAGGATTTGTGTGTATGTGTATTTTTTTTTGCTAGAAAGATGTAAGCATGCATGAATACTTGTGGAGTCAATTGTGACAGACGGTTGGGCCAGCCAGAATGTGGGTGTATGAATGATTGAATGTATATGTGTCTGTGCATATTTGTCTGTATACAGCATCTTAATTTTTTGCTTTTCTTCCTCTCTGGTTAAGAAAGAGTTAACCAGTTTATCCAGTTTATCTGGTTGATTCACCAGAGAAAGGAGCAACAGCAATAAATCTTTTCACTTATCTCCTGCTGTTTTATGATGAGGTGCTAAATAGTTTCTCCCCCAGAGGAACTCAGACAGGCAGGTTAGCTATCACAGCTAAGTGACATAGACTTAAGGCAGGTAAAAGTTTTATTATTGTACAGCAACCCTAAACATCTCATAAGACCAAGTCTTACCTCACCCCACCCCCACGTTCTACCCACTACTTTGCCTAAAGAAGAACCAAACAAGAAAGAAGAACTGCCCAGCAATCTCTCTTGCTGTCCTACCAGTCCTTTCTTGGATTTCCAAAGCCTTTCCTCCCTCTGTCTTTCTTTGGAATAAAGTTTATTTTTCTTATTCTGACACTTCTCTTTTGCCAGACCACACAGAGGTAGGTTCTAAACTGTCATACTTTATTTTTTGGATAGTTTAATACAGACATTGATAATTAGTTTTAAACATTTTTTCATATCCAAAGTTATTGTATATTGTGTTTTCATTTCCATTTGATTCTAGGGAATTTTAGGATGTCCCCATTGATTTCTTCAATGGTTTATTAGTTAAAGTGTGTGCTTGCTCTCTATTAAGTGTCTATTGCTGTTTACTTTCTCTAGTTACTCCTGCCATTGGTTTCTAGCTTTATTGTATTATGATATGCTAAGATATGAGTCTGTGTCCTTGTGGATTTCTGTGTCTTGGCAGAGTCCCTGGCACTTGGAAGGTGCTCAGTAAAGATTCATTGAATGGAGATAGAGACACAGAGCTTTCCTGAGGCAAATGTTGTTGGCATCTTTGATGTTAGACCCACTGATTTTGGCTGGGCAAGGGTGCTGTTTGCCTTATGTACTACATTTAAAATGGGGCATGATGTATCATCCCTCTTTACAAGATGTTATGGTTTGAATATGCTTGGCCAAAGGAGTAGCACTATGTGGAGGTGTGGCCTTATTGAAGTAGGTGTGTCACTGTGGGCATGGGCTTTAAGACCCTCATCCTAGCTGTGTGGAAGTGAGTATTCTGCTAGCAGCCTTCAGATGAAGATGTAGAACTCTCAGCTCTTCCTGGACCATGCCTGCCTGGATGCTGCCATGTTTCCACCTTGATGATAATGGGCTGAACCTAATCTAGCCCCTGTGACAGAAATTTCCCTGCCAAATCTATCTGCAGTGGAAGGCCTATGATTGGAAAGGAAAAAGGGAGGCAGAGCTAAGGATGGCAGAGAGACAGGCAGAGAGAGAGACGTGAAGAAAGGAGAAAGACAAAATTGTAAACCCGTGTTGTGGGACCCTGAAAGGATAGCTTGGTTTCTGGTGGAGCACTGGCTAGAGATGGCTGGAGTCCCACCCTGCAAGGAATGGCATACATTTCTCCATACTCCCAGACTCCAGGCTCCTGGCACTCGGCCGAAGACCTCCATTGATCCATGCCTTTCAGTCACGTAGGGCGATGGCCCTACAGTCCCTCCCAAAGAGAGTTTTGTGTCACCTAACACAGGTAGAGGGCATGACTACAGGTCTCAGAGCCTCAAGAGATCTCCATAGTAATGAGATACCTAAAGGCCAGAGGACGTAGCCAATTAAGCATTCCTTCCCAGACCCTCCTCCTTAACAAATGGTATTTAACCAAAGGCCTGCCCTGGGGGTAGCAGGGTACAACCACATCCACTTTCCACTATGACAATAAACCTTTTAAAACCATGAACTTCCTTGTCTTCCCCCCCCCCCACCATGGGGAACCGTGGAGAAAACCTTTGACTACTGAGCTGTTGCTGCCTATTCTCCTACCTAAAAGACTTCTCTATATTCCTGCCATGAAGGCCACCAGCTCAAGCAAGCTAGCCCACCCAGCCAAGTGAGTGCTGTAACCAAGAGTCTCTACCCCTCGGGGCACCACCGGAACTTCTCTCCCTCTCATCCCTCTCGGCTGCGGGCCAGTCCAGCCCATATGCCCTCATGCCTCAGTTCTTCCACAGCTCCCAATGGAATCTGAGAGCCCAAAGACAGAGATCGCTGATCTCCTCGTCAGCTGCTTCAGCTGGAGACCCCCAAACCAAGAGCTCTGGCCCTGCAGGACTTCAGGCTGAGACCTCTCCATGCCCGGATGAAGCCCCATGGCTTCTCAGCCCAGCACCTGCTCTGCTCTGTGTGGAGTGAACTCAGTCAAATTCTGTCTCCCTGAGCTGTGGCAGACACTTGGGAACCACAACTCAGCCCAACAGGACCCACGCCCACGATGACCCACAACCCCACACCATGTGATTCAAGTAAATAGGAAGATATGAAATCTAAGGGTTGGGAATATTGGGATAACTTTCTAATCTGTGTAGCAACATATATATATATATATATAATATATATATATATATATATTATATATATATATGTTAACTTTAAGCATCAAGAGTTTTGATTTACTGGGTTACTGGAAGGTGGGTCCACTGAAAACCCAGTGGTTATGACTGTGAAGGAACTAGCAGCTCCAGGGATGAGCAAACCGAAGCTGGAAGCACAGTGACTAGTTGCAATGGAGGCAACCTAGAAAACCCAGCGGAACCATATCAGGAGTTCTGGCCCCTCTGGAGAGCTTGCTGAAATGAGGACACTCAGCTGCGGCCAGGCAGCCTGCTGGTGGTAGTGTGGGAACATGTCGGCTAAGCCAGGATCTAGCCGGACATGCTCCTTTATAATAACTCCTGCTACAAGCCCCAATTAAATACTGTCCTTATAAGAGTTGCCTTATGGTGTCTGTTAACAGCAGTAAAACTCTAACTAAGACACAAGAGAACCCCTCACCCCTTAAGGTGAAGTGCTTATCTACAGGAGAATGGCCTTGAGATCAAGACCCTGCAAGCATTTCCTGTTGTATCTTTTTCTTACTCTGTAGCTCAGCCCATTCCTAAACTGTGAGTTTTGGCTGATATGAGAGTTTGAGGATTCAGGCTAAAGAAATCTTTGTGGGAATCCATTTGGGATCAGACTGCTCATTCACACATGGCTCAGCTCCTTCCTATTTTCCTCAGGGCATTTTTAGGGCCAATCATGAAAGCCAGGGACAGTCTGGCATCTCTCTTGGCCTTTTGAGTGTGTGGGTGGGGTTGGGATGAGTAGGGTGGTGGTTATGTGGGATGGGAGTTTGAAGAAAACATGATTCAGTGGTATACTTAAGAATGATAAGGAAGACTATTCTGGACCATCAGTAGATAACAGGACTGTGGCAATGGGGTTTTGGAGCAAGGATGCTAGTGAGCAAGTGGGAAGTGACAGTCAAGGGGCAGGTCTGGGTCAGTAGGTGGAAGTCTCAGGGTTCGGGGATTGGATTAATCCAGTTATTTATAACTCAGTTACCTGAGTCATCACTGAGAATAAGTCCCTGGCAAAGAGCAACCCCTGGGAGGATGGGATTGTTTTGCTTGTGGTTTTAGAGGGCACAGGACTCTATCATTGTGGGAAGGCATGGCAGAGACTGTGGCTGCCATGCCTTGGATTTGTGCACACCAGCAAGCAGAGATAGGCGAGGCTGGGGCTCAGTGGACTTTCTCCTTTTTCCTCTTTCATCCATACCAAGATTTAGCTCACAAGGTAGCATCACCTAGGGTAGGTACTCCCTCATTTAAACCACTCTAGAAACCCTGTTGTGAGACACACCCAAGGATATGCCTCACTGCTATTTCTTAACTCAATCAAGTTGACAGTCAAAACTAGCCATCACACCCAACTAACAGCATTTTTGATGAAGCCAAGTCAGATGATCAGACATCACCCAGAGGATAGTGGGTGTCAGGGACCACATTAGACATTAATGCTAAACAATGTGGGTGGAGGAATTTTTTATTCTTCCATTCATTTATTAATCCATTTCCTCGTGTGTGTGTGTGTGTGTGTGTGTGTGTGTGTGTGTGTGTGTGTATGTGTCACAGGACAATCTAAAGGAGTACGTTCCCTTTCACTATGTTGTTTCAAGACAGTGGTTCTCAACCTGTGGGTTACAACCTCTTTGGGGGTCTCAAGACACTTTTGCAGGGGTCACATATCAGATATCCTTTGCATCATTTACATTACAAAACAGTAGCAAAATTACAATTATGAAGACCAATGAAAATAATTTTATGGTTGGGTTCACGAGAACCCAAGGAGCTAACTGTATTAAAGGATGAGAATCGCTATTCCAGGAATGGAGTTGAGGTTGTCAGGCATGGCGGCAAGCACCCTTAGTCTCTGGCTTGCCTGAGGATGGGCATATTAAGGTGACTTAATAGAGTTCTTTGTCAAAAATAGAGTTTATGAGATGTTCTCAGAAGGTTCAGGAGCCTGACCAAAGTTTGGTCACGCAAAGAGTCTTTGTGTAGGTGCTGGTGGAGGCCAGAGGTGAACCTTGCATGTACACAGAGGCCAGAGAGTGTATGGTCAATAAGAGCAGTAGGTGTGGTGACCTGTGACTGTGTTGAAGTGAAGGAGCCTGTGTGATAGGTATGGAAAAAGAGGAATCTTGTCACAGGCATGCCAAGGGCAATGAAGATGCAAAGCTCCTGTCAGGAGTGATCTCCTACATTCCCTGCCCAGCTGAGAGCCTCTCCTGCAGGAAGGGCTTTGGCTTCTTGACGACAATGACACTCTGCAGCTTTCCCCGGCTTCTGCTCACTTACAATGGCACCCAGCATTCTCTCTTCCCTCACACTGACAGCTGTCAGGAGAGAACATCTCTCTTTACTCTTGTGTGGAGCTTGGACATTTCTTTGAGTACAAAAGACTGTAATGCTTCCTGAAGTTTCTTGAACAAATACAAATCCTCTTTATACTTGAACCACACAGGGACCAGTGAGTGGTGGATGATGTCACAACGGGTCAGAAAGCTAGGGCAAATGGCACTTTGGAGGCATCTTTGATGTTTCGTTGGCTCCACCGTGTGGCAAAATACAGTAATGTTACTTCAAGGAAAAAAATCCATTTAATTCAGCAATGTAAAAAAGAAATCTCTACCTAAAAAGCCATTCCAGCATAAGAATTAAAATTAGCAAAGCACACTGGTGTGTTTGTCAAGATCCATATTTCAAAGCCCTCTGGAGTCTAATACCAACTCCTTCACAATATGTATGTGATATCTGTCTCTATTATTCATGTACTTACCAATTATCTGTCTGTCATCGCAGATCTATGTATGTATGTATGTGTATCTATAATCAATTTATTACCTATCTATGCATTTATATATAATCTACATACTATCTATAACTTATTTTATCATCATCTATCTATAATTTATCTATTATCTCTCTCTCTATATATATATCGTCTATCATCTATCTATCTATCTATCTATCTATCTATCTATCTATCTATCTGTCTATCATCTATCTCCTATTCATAATAATCTAGCTACCAATAATCTATCATTATCTATCATCTATCTATCTATCTATCTATCTATCTATCTATCTATCTATCTATCTCATTTATCTACCATTTATCATCTCTCATTTTATCTATCATATATCATCTACCTATAATCTATCCATTATTATCTATCTACCTATTATCTATCTATCTATCTATCTATCTATCTATCTATCTATCTACCTACCTACCTATTATCTATCTGCCTATTATCTGTCTCTATTATCTCTCTCATTTATCTACCATTTATCTATCTATCATCTCTCACTCTCTGTATATCATCTATCACTTACCTATAATCTGTCTACCTCTACTTCATAACATGCACACAGGAACCTGCCTCTAAGAACCCTTTGTTTTATGCTTGTTCCCACTGGCTGAGGCATAGTGATTGTAGTAGGCTGAGTAACATCTTCCTGAAGATGACACCTTAATCTTCGAAACCTGCATTATGCTACATTGCAGGGTAAATGGGACACTGAAGAAGTGATGTAAAGGATCTTGAGATGGGGTGAGACTCCCTGACTGTTCTTATGAGGGAGGCAGGAAGTTGAGTAGGAGGTGACATGGCAACAAAAGCCAGGAAAAGAAGTGATAAGAGGCAGACCTTAAACCAAAGTATGCAGTCAGTTTCTAAACACCAAGGATGGCAAGTACATGAACTTCTGCATTTGGGGAACTCTGAATTTAATCCAGTGACTTTGACTGGGACCCACACTTCAGCTCTCAAGCCACTCCTGGATGCTATTGGCTAACTCTGGTGCTTACAGTGCTCCACCCCATTTATTTTCCACTTATTTTCATGGTGTTCTTTTAGCTTGGGTTCTGGGCTCCAGGCCTCTGCTGTGTTTCTCAGGAGGATCTTCTCTGATCGGATTTCTCTGAGTGGATTTTAAAGGGCCTCAGTGAGGCAATCAGGCCCTGAAGCAGCCTGCAAGTGACTCACTCTGCTCTCCTCATGGAAAGCAAAACTTATTCCGGAATGTGCTGAGAACGGGTTTGTGAGTGAAATTCCTTTCATTTGGACCATTTGTTCTGGAATGTGCTGAGATTGGCTCACTTGGCTCAGAAGACAACAACAGGGATGGAAAAATACTTTGGGAGACAGATTTAAACATTATGTTCTTTTCCAGCTTGCAGTTGTGTGGATCATGTCGGCCTCAAAGGGCAGAGCAGATGTCAGTCACCTCTGAGGCTGGGAACGGACACTAAGTGGAATAAAGACAATAATGACAACTCCCTTATCAAAGGATTCCCATTTCTATTTCTGGAAATGATGGTCAGGAGACAACTTTCAGAGCCCTGACAGCAAAAAGATTGTGACCTCCTCTGTGGTGGTGTGGTCAGATGTTCTGTTTTGTACTGCCATCATGCAGCTAAAATCCTTTGACTTCTAGTTGTGCTTATAGGGATTATATCTATTTGCTGCATCTGTTTTTACATCAAGCACTACCACTCTTACTGGGATAAGAAACCTCCTTGCTAGGTTAAGATCCTTTCTAGCATGCTCCATGTGTCTCAGCACAGTCCTCTTCTGTTTTAACTCTTTGTGGTTTTGAGCCTGGATGTTTAGTCTGTGAGAGTGTTTTCGTTTTGTCACGAGAACATGTTGCATCACCCGTGGCTGTCTGCTGAAGTTCTGGTTCCCATTTTTCTTAGTCCTTAAAGTCCTAGACTCACAGCACCATAAGCAGGCAGATCCTGGAATTTAGAGTGTCAGGGACCAGAAGACACAAGATCTTTCTCCAAGGGTATTAGTGGGTGAGGGTGACTTGCTGTGACTTGAGGCCATTCCCATCTCCTTCATGAGCTGCTGGACCCTGCGTATTGAGAGTTATTTGCCATTCTGACCTTTTCTATCTAGTGACCAAAGGGGAGGACAGTGGCCTATTGCTTGTTCCCTAATTGGGAATTGTGAATGCTGCTCCTGGGTGTCTAAGACTCACCCTGTAGTCTGATGGAGGTAGAGTCACTCTTTTTGCAGTTTTCTTGGAGAATGTTTCTCTTGACAAATGCTGTGGTTTGCATGTAACATGAGTGACTTCCAGGCTGAAAGCCCTGCCTTGTAATCCCTGCTGCAAGACATTAAGAAACTGAGAACTTCATCCTCTGTGGTGTTTAGAGGTAAGCACACAAGTGGTTGGAATGAAGTGAGAGGACCTATGATTGAGTCCCAGTGGCTGTAAATGGAGAGAGGAGGTTGGTTTGTGTGCAAGCTCTAACACACACACACACACACACACACACACACACACACACACACACACACTTGAGCTCTCAAGAAAAGCCATACAAGGTAGGTCCTCTGGGCCTTACAATTGCAGAACTGTGAATCTGAATAGGCTTTTACTCCATAGAGTTAGCCTCAGACATTTTGTAATAGTAATGAAAATACTTGTACAATACATTTCAAACTTGGGGGAAAATAGTACCAAGGCCCCTACCAATTGCTCAATTTTGTAAGTTTCTTCCTTTGTTCTACTGTGTAGATCTATCTACTGCATGTCTACTGTCTATTAATTAATTCATTTATTTATTATATGTATATCATATACATATATCATTGTTATCTGCATATGTGCATTTGTGTGTCCTTGCTTCTATAACACCCGAGAATTGGTTGCAGACATTCGACAGTTGTTCTGTAAAGTAGTTGAAGATATATTACAGATAGAATATTTAACACTGACATAGATTGCTATCATCTAACCCATGGTTTATATGTTAATTTCATTAGTTATTTTTACAGCTGTAGCAATTTTCTGGCAAATGCCCCAACATGGACTGTATTCAGATAATATATCGCCTCAGTCTCCAAGCCACAGTGATTTCTCTACTTACATTTTTTCTTGTGATCCTGGCTTTTTTTTTTTTTTTTAACACAGGGTATGCTTGGTACAATGCTTTCAGTTGGAGTTTCTCTGCTGTTTGAACAAAATTGAGATCTGATTTTTTTTTTTTTTTGGCAATAACATCACAGGAACAGTGTGTCCATTGTCGGACATTACTTTAAGGAGATGTGCAACATTGATTTGTTTAATTCCTGGTGATGTTAATTTTGATCACCTAGGCAGGGAAGAGACTGTCATTTCCTGTATTACTAAGCTACTTCTCCCTTTGTAATCAATCAATATTGGTTGGGAAGTACTTTGACACCACATGCTTTTCTTCATCAAACTTTTGCTTACTAGCCTTTGTAACAAGGTCCTAAAACTTCAGCACAACTGACTCCATGGTGGAAGCACCACTCATGCTGTAAAACTTAGGTGGACAACACCACCTGCCAAAACTAAAGACTGAATCCATCAAAGTTTCATAGTTATGGGAAGTCTCTAAATGTACTAACTTTTCTTTTTTTTTTTCTGCTTCTGAAGTTCTGCTTCTGGCTAACTGTTGTTGTTGACTGAAGTATGTCAATCCAGGGCATGATTTCTGTGCTTAAAAGCTCGCCTTGAGAAAGGCTCAGCTGAGCCTGCGTTAGGATCTTGAACACTCAGTGTAGTCACCAGCCAGCTAATATACTTTCTATTGGTTTAAACTTATGTCCAAGTATTCTTCTCTCACAAAGACCAGTGTGGTGATTTGAATATGCTTGGCTCAGGGAATGGCACTATTAGGGGGTGTGGCTTTGTTAGAGTGGGTGTGGCCTTGTTAGAGGAAGTGTCACGGGGGATGGGGTGGGCTTTGAGACCCTTCTCCTAGCTGCCTGAGAATGCTGAGTCTTCTCCGGTTTGCCTTTAGAACAAGATATAGACTCTCAGCTCCTCCAGTGCCATGCCTGCCTGGATGATGCCATGCTTCCTGCCATGTTGATAATGGACTAAACCTCAGAAACTATAAGCCAGCCTCAATTAAATGTTGTCCTTTATAAGAGTTGCCTTGGTCATGGTGTCTCTTCACAGCAATAGAACCCCTAAGACAGTCAACAATAGCCTTTATCAGTATTTCTTGTCTGAACCCACCATTATTATGAATTAGTGTTTTAAATTTTTAATGATGTCCTCTTCTTTTGGTAGTTGGCCTTTCATGGTTTTAAAGAGCTATCCCTTCTGGCCATTTATGTAGATAAAGAGACGTGGAGTCTGGCTTTACTCATGGCTTACAGTGTATTACCATTATTATTTATTTTGATGCTCACTTTGACTCTGAGTTTGCCAGGGTTTGTCGTTTCAAGTCACCTCATCTGCTATTCTGTCATGTCCTCATCCACCACAGTGAACAAAAATATATTCTAGATTCTTTTTACACATGTTCTGTTTCCTGCTCTGGAATGGACTGTTTCTTAAGGAGCCATGGTCTCTTTCATGGATAACCCTAGATCTGAGCATTTTAACATTTTAACACATAGATTTTTAAAAAAATCAGCACAGATGCAAATATTTTCTATAAGTTAAAAAGAAAAATAATGAAAATGGAAACAAAATCCCCTCCTCAAAAAAAGAGAAACAAACAAAAAACAAAAAACAAAACAGATTTAGAAATTCCCAGATCTGTGTCAACCAGTTTGTGCCTCTTTGAGCTAGCTTTATCATCGGATGGTTCTTTGATTCATTAAGCAAATCATAAAAAATTAGGTACATAAGAGAGAGCTTCACTATGGTGGGGCCTCCTTCTCTACCCTCACACATGGCAGGCTGGCCTCAAGCTGTGGGTGGGGTTAGGAGGTGATCTCACTGTGCATTTCAGCTGGAGTAGATAGGCTGCAGGGACTCCTTACCTCCTCCACAATGAGAGAGGTGGGGTCTTCTACTCTCTCAGCTCCTGCTCTCCTTGGAGAAAAAGGCTGAAGAGGACCAGCTGCAAGGAGAAAGCCTCTAAGTGAGGCCAACTGAAAGATGGAGAAGCAGCTGCAGAAGGATAACGCTTTTAGGTCACGCACTGCCTGCTGCTGACTGCTGGAGAGTCTCAGAAAGCATGATTGTATTTCAACAGAGATGGCAAGAAGGCCACCAAAGTGCAGGGCATTAACAGAAGGAGGCCTTTGAGATCACTGTGGTCTTCACGGGCAACCTAGTGCCCACTGTGGAGCCGGCCAACCTGAACCAGCTCTGACTTGACAATATTCTGAGCATGGTGACTGTGCAGAATGTTGGCTTTTTCTCATGTCAAGGCTCTGTGGGAGGATGAGGAAGTGCATGCCTGCTATGAGCTCCAATGAGACCAGTACTTCCTGGACAAGGTCAATGTAATCAGGCAGGCTGATTATGTGCCCAGTGACCAGGACTTGCTTTGCTGTGGCATCCTGACCTCTGGAATCTTTGAAACCAAGTTTCATGTGTTTTAAGTGGGTGGCCCTTCTGTGAATGATGTATGTGAATCCATTGCTTCAGTGGTGTGACACCCATGATCTTTATGGTGGCCAGCAGCAGTTACAACATGGTTGTCAGGGAGGACAACCACTCCATTAACCTGCAGGAGCCTCCAAACCTCTTCAAGAGCATCTCAGGACTCTGTACACCATCTCTGTGATCCTCTTTCCTAGTGAGCAAGACCTACTTACTGAGAAAATCCTCACTGGGTAATCAGAGGCTGAGGACTACTTTCCAGAGTTCGGCTGCCACACTCCTCTCAAGGATGCAACTCCTGAACCTCGAGAGGACCTGTGTGCTACTGGGGCTAGCTCCTTCATCCGGGATAAGTTTCTGCTAGTGGAGATGAGCACCACTGCTGTTACCCCTACTTTACCTGCACACTGGACACTGAGAACGTTCTCTGCATCTTCAAAGATTGTTGTGATATCATCCAGTACACGCATCTTGGCCAATATGAGCTGCTCTACAAAGGGAACACCCACATTCAATTCAGCCTTAAGCATAATTAGTCAAGAGTAAAACATAATTGTGCAACAAGTGATCACCCGCCATGATTAACAACACAATCTTTTCTCTCCCCCCACAGTGTTTCTGATTCCTGATTTTTCTTCAGCTTGCTTAGATGTTCCAAATTTAGTAAGCTTAAGGTGGCCTATGGAAGAGAAAGAAATAGGCCACAAAAGTGCTCTCTCACTTTTGGTAAATAAAATAAAAGCAGCAACAAACAGTAATAAAGAAGTAAATGAAATAAATAAAACAAAATTAAAAATGAAAGAAATTTTGTGTTATGCAGCATTTTAAAAAATCAAAATCAAAATTAAATGTGAGCAAAAAAATTCCTTCAAGAGTCTAGGGGTGACTGAGTAGATCTTGGGAGGCAGCTCTGCCCCCAATCTCACAGAACCCACAGGAAGCAGGCCTCGCAGGAGCTCTAACCTGGGCAGTATTTTAGGTAAAGAGAAAGCAACACTGGCCCCAAACAGGGAGTAACTAGGACCCACTAGGACCCAGGAAGTCACTCCTGGCCCAGAGCACTGGTTCCTTCTGGTCTGGGACCTAGCGCTGAGCATATATGTGTATGTGTATAAAGTGTTTGCCTGTATGCATGTATGTACACTATATGTGTGCCTGGTGCCTTCAGAAGCCAGAAGAGGGTGTGAGATTGAGTGGGAGTTATGAGTACTAGAAATGGAGCTCAAGTCATCTGCAAGAACAGCAAGTGCTCTTATCTGCTGAGCCCCATTTACCTGATTATTCACCAGTCATTGGCAAGAACATTTACTGTGACATGGGAATAATGGCTGCAGTCTGAATGATAGAAAGTAGTGGGCACCAAACAAAGTTCATATTTTTATTACTAAGGAAAAAGGTAGAAATGAACCAAGGGGACAAACTTTGACATAGTTGCAAGTTTGGGGCTAAGAAAGAAAGAACTTTGACTGCAGGAAGCAAGTGCCAAAGGGGTAGGATCCAAATTGCAGAGCAATGGAAGTGTGGTTGAGTTTGCAAGGTATTGTGGAGACAGTGTTGTTAGGCCTTGGTGAGGAGCCCATACAGGACCAAGATGAATGACAGCCTCAAAGAGGACCTTCAGTTCTCTGGCTTACTCAGCATCTAGTAGTGCTACCATTCCTCAACCAAGGATTCTTTAGAGGAAGGAAGTATACAAGGAAGTTAAATTATTCCACTCCCGTGTCTATGCTTTTGAAAAAATTTATTGATCTCAATATCCAAGAAGTGTCAGCAAAGCAACTGGAACCATTAACACAGGTCTGGAGCCTGAGAGCAATCTGAGATGAAACCAAGAACATTATCATGTTAAAGCTTTGAAACTGGATAAGAGACCCTGACAGGTATAGATGGAGAAAAGCATGTGGTTCATGACTGATTGTTGAGGAACTCCAAAATGTAATAACCAGAGAGAAAAGATAACTGGGAAGGGGATGGAGAAGGAGATACCATAGAAGTTTAATATAAACTAAAAGGGATAGGGACCTTTTTATATTCCACCTATCCCCTGAAATCCCATCTAGTACATGCCCTGCTTATTGCAAGTGTCCATATCATCTCTCTTCATTAGCTACAATTACTCTTTCAACTTAAACACATTAATTGATGATCCTCATTATTTGTACCTTTAAAAAATACCATTACTCTCAAATATCTCTAATATACAACATATCACCCCATGTTACCCACACACATTGTGTCCAAAAAGAATTACACAAACTAGAGTGATGGATCAGTGGGCAAAGTGTTTTCTGTGCTAGCATGAGGACCCGAGTTCAGATTCCCTAGCACTCACATAAAAAGAAAAAGCATGGTGGTAAATGCCTGTTACCCCATTACTGTGGGAGCAAAGGCAAACAGATCCCCCAGAGCTTGCTGACCAGCCAGTCTAGATCCCCCAGAACTTGCTGACCAGCCAGTCTACCCAATCAGTGAGCAGTAGATTCAGTGAATGACTCTGTCTCAAATTTTAAGGCAAAGAACAGTGAAAAAGATCCCTCATAACCTGTTACCTCTATGTGATCACACACATCCATATCCACATGCCCTGCACACACACACACACACACACACACACACACACACACACACACACTTCCCGAATTTATCAAGTTTCTACTTCTTTTGACAGCCAGAAGATAAGTTCTTTAATAGACTTTATAGTCTCTTTATCCTCAAAGCCCTAGCTCAGAATTCTGCCCACAGTAGTCTTCCAACAGCTGTGTCTTCAATTTAATTAAACTAATTTTGAGACTTTTACACATTTCCAATATCTTTAATTGAAGGAGATGGAATAGTCTTACTGTCCTTGCACTGTGCTTAGAACCTTATGTGGTGGTAAAAAGAAATAAGCTGAGGAAACAAGCATCTACTTCTAATCCATACCTATCTCATCCCCAAGGTCAAAGCCATCAAAAGGCCTTTCTTTTTACTAACTACACCTTTGCCATTTAATCTACTACTCCTCATTATTTTTTCTAGTAGAATGGTTAATAATTTACCAAGTACAAAAATGAAGATTGTGGCTTCAAAAAAACATGCCCTCCTTCTTTTTCTTAACCAGGTAATTGCTAATAACATTAGACCACTGTCAATCAAGCCAGTCCATTCTAATTTTATGTTCCTAAAAGACATTAGAATTCATTTGTTCTCAGTTTCTTCAATGGTCAACATTTCCAATTAGTTCTGGAAACTTACTAGATTGTGTGTGTCACACTTCTAAGGAAGCTAGGTCTTAAATACATGACCTGTGTAGCTGCCAGTGGCTGTGGGTAACCAGGTTCACTTGAGAGGAAGGCTGGGAATGAAAGGGGAATGGAGGGCGAGAGAAAACGTGGGGCCAAGACAACGTATTCTGATCAAGGCCCAAAGTTTAATATATTGCTTTCACATATAAAGGGGAAGCCCCACCCCCAGAGTCTCTTCTTGTTTCAGCCCAGCAGCTGGGTGAGGGGATAGCAACCCAGAGGTGTCAAGGCAAGTTCAGCAGGTGGTCCATTCTTCTAGCTCCTGTAGCAGACTGCAGGGTGCCAAGGCTGGCAATGCAATGCCTCCTAGGTCCTATTGTTGTTTGGTCTACTGTGGTAAATGACTTGAAGGCCTCCTCAAGGCTGTGGGGGAGGGCACACTTTTCCCCTTAATTTTTTAAGATGGCAGTGCCAATATCTGGACGGGGCACAAAGTTTTATCCCATCTAGGGTCTTGAGTGACCAGGCGACCATGTCTGACTTAGGTTGGCATTTATATTACTCCTATATTACCTGACTTTGAGGAAAACGTACATAGCATATTGATGTATGCCTCTATCTTAGGTTCGTAAGAGTGAGCTCAAAACACTCTTACCTGTTGTTGACTAGCCAGTCATCATTGGCACACTCTTTAGACCAAGACCACATTCAGACCAAAGGACCTGTGGGCATGCACTAGATGCAATTCTTCACAGTGATGTGTAATTGCCAGGATGAATAACTGAGCTTGCTGAGAGTGATCCTGTGTGAGGGCAATCAATCTACTTAAAATAAAAGGTTCAATGGTTAAAAGCAACATGATTATCCAAGCAACATAGAAAATAAGGTTGAGAGCAGAAATGTTCCAGTATCTAATCCAACTGCTAATTAGCAAGGATCAGACACAAGTCTAGCCACCAGGTATATATTGGATGGCTTTAAGTAATGATAAAAAACACTCTCCAGTAAGAGTGGAGATTATTTGCCAAGTTAAATCAGATGGTTGAAAAAGATTTTGAGCCATCTTCATCATAAGAATCATAATTATTAGGCTCAAGATCTGTGTCCACTTAATGAACTAGTCTTACAGGTAGCCATCAGGCTCTATTCTCTTTTTCTGAAAAAATGTAGACTGACCCACAATCCCAAATTAAAATAAGATTGGGACCACACCGAGTATTAGTTAAGGGGTCTCTCCATAAGACCCTGGCAAATGAGCTGGAAGTGACTAGATGCCAGTGGTGATCTGCCACAGACTGACCTTTAGCATCAGTTTGCAGAAAATTTAAAACAAATAAGACAAAAGCAAGGTGTGCTTTTGGTGACCTTGGAGGGTATAATTCACCCTTTCTAGTTTAAAAAAGCCAGTTTTTCAGAGTTTCTTGTAAAACCAGGGAAGAAGCACCATTAGCTGTTTTTCCTACATTCAGAGAGTTATGAAAATATTATTTTAAAGTTTCATAACCTCTCTTTTACAATTTCTTGTTCTTGAGGATAATAAGGAAATATCAGTAATATTAAATTGTCAACAAACATCTCAAATGTTTGACTGTAGTCAAATAACTGTAATAGCCAGTTCCATTTCCTGTCTTTGTCTGATGTGGAACACCAAGCACAGGAAAATAATATAGGCAATAACTAATTATATTTTTAGTTGCTTCTTTTGTTAAAGTAGTTGCAACTAGAAAGCCTAAAAGCTGTCAAGTCACATGTACATATTTCAATATTTTTAAAATCAAAATGAACAACATCTATTTGCCAAAATTGATTACATGTAAGTCTTCAAGGCTTAACACCATTATGAAAAAAATTGAAGATACCGAGAACAAGTTTTTGCAATTTAACTTGCACACTTTCTAGAAATGCCAAATTGTTTTCTTATGCTATCACCCTTTTGATGCTGTAAAGAATAAGACTGTATGGCCAATTATTTTTGAAAGGCCTATAATATGTCTAGTATACAAATCTGCTCTGGAATTGTCCTGGGGTTCAGACATTCTAATGAGCTTTTAAACATCTTATAAAGTTAAGAAACAGTACATGTTTCTTAAATTGAGCTGTATTTTTATAAATAAAATTTGAGAATTAGCTATATCTAAAAAAGGAGCAATTTAAAGCAATTATAAATTATGAGCTATATACTGGCTATGAGTATACAAATTGAAAGTTTGATTTTTCAGCATTTTAAACAGTGGCTACAACACATAATTTAATTATTTGTGTTGAAGCAGGGGAAACTCAAGAACATAAACATGCAATCTAATTACATATAATGCCTTCTCAATAGATGAGGCATCTGTAAATACAGTAAATACAGCAAACAACTTTTCTATGGGCTGCATGCGTAATAAATTTTAGAAAATATAAAAGCATGCATAGAGAAAAACTGTAACAACTTGTCTTTTGGATAATGATCATCAAATTTGCCTAAAAAGTTTGCCATGTAATAGGCCAAATATCATTATTTTTTAATAACCAATTTAATTGTTATTTGGAATAAGGAATAAGCCTTTTATCCAAAATGCTTTTAGGATTCTATCTTATAATCTTGTATTAACACAATAATAATTTTATAATAGGATGTTCAAATTTACTTGTAGATGAAGAAAGATAAATCCACATTAATGGTTTCTTTTGCCAAAGGGCTGCTATGATCACATGAGTAGCAATAATGCAAACAACCAACAATTCATCATAGTCTATACAATTTATCTGTTGTTAACGAACAGCTTACTCTACTTTCAGCAAAGCTATCTCTCCTTTATTAGTTAATTGTCAAAGGGAATTAGGATTTGCATCCCCTTGAGAATATCAAACAGAGGCTCAAATCCTCCTATGGTAAGCTTAAGATGAGGTTTTAGCCAATTAATATCTTTTAACAACTTTTGAAAATCATTAAAGGCAAATCAAATTAAACACAAACCATTTCCTTTTTGCATATACACCTACAAGCCAGAAGAAGGTACTAGATCCCACCACAAATGGTTGTGAGCCACCATGTGGTTGCTGGGAATTCAACTGTTATATTTTTAGTTATGAGTCTAGGCTTTAATGGCTGAGCCATCTCTCTAGCCCCAACTATCTATTAGAATTTTCTATTAGAATTATCTATTAGAATTTTCTGTGCAATAATCTGCTTAGGATATAACTGATATAAATCTTAAGTTTGAACTTTGTTTTGGATTAATTCAATAACCAATCGTTTTTAGCTGAGTGAGAGTATCAGATAAAAGCCAAGCTGAAGGCAACCTTGTCCTTTAATAATTGTTACATAACTTAAGATTAGGTCTCTTGCTAGTAATAGATTGATCCAAATATACATTAGAGAAACCAAAGCCATCTCAGTCTCATTCTTAACAAATTGGGAAGGAAGCAGATGCAAAGGAACCAAAACAAATGAATAATTCTTTTACCAGCAGGTACAGTTATAACATCATGGAGGGAAGCAGGCATAGTTTTAATTTTGCCAGCATAATCATTATAACTCTTGGCCCACAGACTGTTGTGAATGTCTTTGGGTCTTAGATTTACCCCTCCTCCCCTGCAAGAAACAAGCAAGGCAAAAAACATTCCGGAAAACACCTTTCTAGGAGCTGGTTGTGAAGACCCAGGACAAAAGGAATGTTTGGCACCTAAGCTTCTGCTGAGCTTAGTCTGTATTGTCTTAATTCAAATGTAAATGCTCTTAATCTTGGCCTGTTTTCTGAAGCCTGAATCAAAGACTAGGCCTGTGCTGCACTGTAAGGTTTTTTTTTTTTTTTTTTTTTTTTTTTTTTTTTTTTTTTTTTTTTTTTACTTTAATTTAACTCCTTGTGCTGTATATTTTTCTCTATAAACAAGGGCGAATCAAAAAATCTCAAACTCACGATTGAACTGCCAACTGTAGCCAATGGAATATTGGCAGTTTAACTCTATTTTAAAGCTTCTTTTGCAACATTAGAATATAACCATAAATTTGAAAAACAGAACCAATTTTTAACAATGTAAACAGTCTATTTTCTCTGAAATCAACACCAAGTAGATTAGCTTTATCTTACAAAGTTTTGCTGTCAGTTCTTATATATGAATGCATGATAGTGCGGCTTTTAATATCTCACTAAAGAGACATTGTTTTTAAATCTTATCTTTATACATCTGGTTTCTGAATGATTCCAACCCTGAGTTACCAATCTTAAGTCAACTTTTCTGTTACCAAGGTTGTAAATTTTTAATCATACCCAATAACTTATAGGCCAATAATCTATAACCAAGACATGCAGAACATATTTATATCTTTAAAATCAATCAGAAACAAAAATGAAGTGACAACATATCTTATGTATTTAGACCAAACAAAATTTCTTGCTTTCTCTAGCTGTAATTTTAAGATAAAAGCACCTTGTCACAGAGATTTTTCTAGGATTGTAAAGCCCAAAGAAAAGGACCTCATGGTCCGTGGAGAACTGCAGACACACTCCAAATCACTCATGAGAAACACGGCTTGATGCAATAGCAAGAGGTTTACTCAAAACTAGCATGCTAGGGCATCCTTCACTCGTAACCCACACAGGGTTAGAGGAAATCAGGATCAGCAACAGATTTTTACAACTTTTAACTTTTAAGGGGAGAATCTACAAACCAGGTGGGGGTAGAGTTAGGGAAGCGGGAAGGAGGGGGAACAGGTCACTAGGTCATCGATACACTTGATCTCAAATTCTTAAGATGGATGGTGAGTCACTTTATAATTGGCTATTTCGGACTAGCTTCACACTATTTATCATGAGCTCTGGTTCAAAGGGGTCGGACTCATCTCAAACTTTTAGCATCCTGGTACCAATTGTCTCAGGGCTGTTAGTTCAAACCATTAATATCAGGGCTTGTTTAGTTAGGGCCATCTGTTTGAATGGTCAGCTAATTTCTTGGGACTCAGGTGCCACAGTGTTTGACTTACAGGTTTTTATGTCTTTGCTTTTAAGAGTAGGGTTCAGTGGGTCAACTTAAATTTTTTTATCTTTCAGGAGAAACAACTCTTAGCTTCCTTATAGAATCTAAAAAACTGCTGGTCCCTTTAAAAGCAGCTTATACCAACAATCAACTTTTAAAAGGGCTTCTCCAGCTCAGCTTGACTCTTAGCTATAGGTGTTAAGAAAACTTATCAGCCTCTGCTGTGCATATTAAGACTGCCTTTAAAACCAAGTTAAATTAGACCAAGGGTTGGATCAAGCAATTTTAACGATCTTTTGAACATCAAACATAGAACACCATAAAACATAGCACACTGATCATTCAGACAACAAAACAAAAAACAGACAATTGACACACATGGACATTGGTGCGCCAAAGACAAACAATAAACAAAAAAGGCAGTATTATGGATACTACTCAGTGCTCTGCCTTTTTCAGTTTTCCAATTCTTTCTAACTCTGCTCCTCTCACCTGAGGCAGCTCTTGGGCTGCGGGCAGATGGCGATTAATATTCTCCTGTCCCCAAATCACTGTCACCTCCTAGATTAGCTTGCGCTGGATCAATGTTCACTCAATCTAGACCTGTATCCCACTTAAACACACTTCCTGCAAACACAGCCATAACTTAGCTAGCATCAGTGCTGGTTGTTGTTCACCAAGTGCTCCAGATACTCTGCTTCTTTTTCCTTTTTCCATGGAACTCCACCAAGACAGTGTTTCTCAGCTGGTCTTCCATTCTCAGGTTCCACAATTCGGACTCCAATCTTTAGCCACCAGTGGCTATGGGTAACCAGGTTTACCTAGAGAAAGGCTGAGAATGAAAGGGGAATGGAGGGTGAGAGAAAGCGTGGGGCCAAGACAACATATTCTGATCAAGGCCCAAAGTTTAATATTTTGTTTTCACATATAAAAGGGGGAAGCCCCACCTCCCAGAGTCTCTTCTTGCTTCAGCCCAGTGGCTGGGTGAGGGGATAGCAACCTGGAGGTGTCAAGGCAAGCTCAGCAGGTGGTCCATTCTTCTTAGCTCTGTAGCAGACTGCAGGGTGCCAAGGCTGGCAATGCAATGCCTCCTAGGTCCTATTGTTGTTTGGTCTACTATGGTAAATGACTTGAAGGCCTGCTCAAGGTTGTGGGGGAGGGCACAGACCTGTAAAGACATTTAGTCACCTCAAGGTCCCCATCAGTTATTCTGCAAGGCCACAGAGCCATTTTAATGCAAGAGGATGCAGAAATAACACAACATGAATATTAAAATGAAAATGCTTTTGTGCCCATCATTAAGAAAAAGCAAGTCATTTCAGAGCCAACAACAAAGAGGAAGGCTGGTAGCTGTGAGTAGTAAGTTGGAATAAGCAGAGCAAAGCTAATAGTTCCAGAAGCTTTTTTTTCCAAGTAAGATGCTTGGACTTTCACTGTTTGTGAAAACTCCCAAACAACAGGATGTAATTTCAGGGAGAATGGTGCTATCTTGCCATTTACCTGCTTTAAAGTCTAAAACTTTGTGCCTATCAAACTGTCAGTTAAGCTGCCTATCAATCATCAAAACCCACACTGAGAGCCTTCTGTAGGTCCATGTGGAGATGAGGCGAGACTGCAGTAGCAAGCGTTCCAATCTGGAGCCTTTCATTAAATCACAAAGACACTTGTCTTTGTCTCTTTATTAAAAGAAATTATTTCATGTCCAGTCTTCCCTTTAAAAAGTTACAGAACTCAGCCATGCAGTATTCGTTAGTTCCTTTTGGCAACTCCATTTATGTAATGGAAAATCAGGTACATTCATGTGATTATTAAATATTAAAAATTTATATTAAAAATGTCCAGCTTTCCTTTTTACAGCCTTCTTCCCAGGTTTTCCTCTTTACTTGTGAATAAACACACACAGTTGCAACTGTAGAGTGAAAAATTATAAAGACCATTTTATAAAATATATACAGGCTCATTAGTTCCAGGAAGGCGGAACTGAATATAGGATTTCGGGCCTTCACTGCCCCATACATTCCTCAAGCCTCAGGGAAGAAAATCCACCTGTGGGTGGGGTAGGCCCAAAGCAGGAAGACACATTCCTGGCCACAAAGAAAAATAAAAAGGCATGCCCAGACAAGTCCTAACTAGTCATCCTGCCGCCTCTGCAAGTTGCTGATATTTGAAATAACCAATCGTGTGTAACCGCGCCAAACTTTCCCGCCTTTCCCTACCCCTACCCATAAATAGCTCCCGCCTCTGGGGTTCGGGGTCGAAATCCCTTGTCTCCTGCGTGGGACGGGTTTCAACCCAAGGACCCTTGCTATTAAACTACCTTATGCAAATGCATCAAGGAGGTCTCTCATGTGTCCGTGGGTGAGCGCCGGTCCAGACTTGAGGTAGGGTCCCCTCGGGGGTCTTTCACAACAACTGCTTGGGTGACACAAGTCAACAGGCAGTTTACAAAGGAGAGCCACAGGGGCTCTGTCTGATAGAGCCAAACTCAGACTGCATCATATCCAAACTTCATGAATTAAAATGGTAATGAGCATGGGGTCCAACCTATTATGATTCAAAACTCAAGATGCCACTTCTGACGTGAAAATATGCTTGACTTTTTCATGAAAATACAGATGCATAATGGAGCACATAGCTCCAAAAGCTTTAACTTGCCCAAACCAACTTTGCCACAAAGACTAAACCAAACCAGATTCTCATCTCCAAGATTAGGACTCATCTACCTCAAGTCATTGTGTGCAAATCCAGAGTTAAGGGCACTGGTGAAATATCAAAGTAAGTCATATCAGAACCATCCAGATGCTAGGACATTTGGTCTTTGAAAATAGACTATAAACCACCTTAGCAAAGCCAGCCTTTGGATGGCAGCTCCACCTGAGCTAGGTAATCATCTGAGGAAAGGCCCTCCAGCTAGTCACTGGCATTGTGTGAATAGCATACATAGTCGACTGAACCCCAGTTTATGAGCTACCAGATGCTTTGCAACCATGACTCAAGCTGCCAAACCACTTTTCCATGTGGAAACTGCTCCAGATTATGTTCCCAGGAAATGGAAGGTTTGGCATGCATTTCCTTTAGCAGGAGAAATGCCTTCCATGCTGGTGCCTTCTGAGCAATAGTCAGATGTGGAGCATCTGCTCATAAGTCCCTTCATAAGGTCTTAAGGGAGAGGGCAGCAACTCTGTCCCATGTATGTGCAAGGAATGAGTAGTGTCTGGGCACTGTTATGCTTTCAGTGGATGGGAGGCGGTGAACACTGACTCACATCCTGAAACAAACCAGTGTTTTTTTAAAAAAAATGTCTAAAATGTTTAGAAATTGTCTACACAAAAATTCCTGAAACATAATCTAAACTACTTACATATGGTATTTACACTGCACTTTAGACTCTATACTGCTGTGTGCTACAAATTACTTTATTTTCATGAGTCTTAACAGAAATTATTTAACTAAAATCTACTTTACAAATAATTTTAAGAGCCAGATGCACCATTGCTAAGGAAAAATTGGTACCTACTCTTAGACACTTAGAGCTGAAAAGGAGTTAACAAGTTCCTAACGTAGACCCTGTAATTCTGTACCAGGGCCAAGTATGACTGACAGGCACATATCCCTCCATTAGGATATCTGCAAATACCTGCAATTCTTTCAGTTATGACTGATATTGGAGTCTGGGGGTACAAACATCCTTGAAGAGCTAAGACAATGAAAAGGAGCCCCAAAGGCCACTTCTGCAGTCCAGATGTAAAGAAAAATGTGTATGTGTGAGCCTGGCTGAGAGGACTGCTGTGTACATAAAAATGAATGTCATCGTGGCCAGCACTGTCACGACTTTTATAATCCTAAACTTGCCCATGACAATTCAAAATAAGGTCTAAAAAATTACCATGTTCTTTCTGATGTGACAATTCAATGCTAAGCTATGATGTGAGATTGCCTGAGGGGTAGAAAGGGAACCAAGAATGGGGCACAAGAGATGTGCGTACTAACCAAGCACTATTCCTGCACAAAAATGTCTGAATAAAACTTCATATTTCATATGATAACAGCAACAAAGGCATACTTTGGGGATCGCTTAGAATGTGACCGTGTCCTAGGGGCAAATATTTTCAACTTCCGATACTTATTCTCTCAATGTTTCCTCTCATGTGCCAAGACTCTTGTTTAAATTCCATGTAACATTCATATTCCATAGCTTCAGATTGTCTCCTAAGACCCAAAGCCCATTTACAGATATCTTTTAAAATAGGGATCCTGGGAAAGAATGCAGATAAACATTCTAAACAAGTTTTACATTTATCAACTTAATTGCTATTTTGCTTGTAGCAAATAGGCTGTTCCTTCTTATTTCTTTTTCTTTCTTTCTTTTTTTTTTTTTTTTTTCGAGACAGGGTTTCTCTGTGTAGCCCTGGCTGTCCTAGAACTCACTCTGTAGACCAGGCTGGCCTTGAACTCAGAAATCCACCTGCCTCTGCCTCCCAAGTACTGGGATTAAAGGTGTGCGCCACCACCACCCGGCTATTTATTTCTTTAAAACATGAATTATGCTTGGTACCAGTGAAGAATAAATGAATGAAAACACCCGTATTAGTTTGCCAGATATGACAGCTCTATTAATGAAGCCAGAGGCAGGCAAGTTGTTGTTTCTTTTACACTGTCATATAGTGAAGGTGCACAGAAGAACTAAGAACAGAAGCAGCCCTTACAATACACACTCCATGTAAGAACCGTGAGCTACAGCAGGTAAAGCCTTTCAGAGAGCTTTCTATGCATGTATCAAGTGATTTTTAATTTGCTTACTCCTGTGTCTTACAAAAACACCACCCAAAATCATATATACACACAGCCTATATGATTCCTGAACAGTGGAAGAAAACATACCCTAAAACACATTAGAAGACAAAGATGTCTAGTGTACCCACATCCTCGACGCTGTACTGTGTTTTTTTTTTCAAGGGTGATTAGGGAATATAAACAATCCAGGGTAGGAAGGCAAAAGGTAAGTGATATGGAGTTGCAGAAAACAGAATACATTCACAAAATGCTAAGGGATTCACAGAAGCAAAGTGTTGTGAAATGAGTAAGTTTTTATGATACAGGATCAATTTGCAAACCTCAAATAAAATTTGAAAAATAATTCTATTTAAGAGGTATCAAAGTAGTAAAATGGAATCTGAGAGTAAAGGTCACAGGTGGAGCACTAGCTGTACTGAGTGAAGACCTGGCTCAATTCCCAGCAGCAACAGTAACAAACAAAGAAGCAAACAAACAAAGAAACAAACAAAAAACAGGAAGAAATGTAAGAAAAACAGCAAAGCCAGAAAAATATATTGTGCGAAAACCAGAAGATATATTAGGGAAAATTTTACTGGCCAAAGAACTCTGGAATGGCACCCATGTCCATCTACCAGAAGACTTAACATTGCACCAACAAGCAGAAAACTTCCCCTCTGTGAGTCTGTGCCATCCTTCAATGAGTCAATAATCAAGGTTTCTCATTGCCACGCAAAGGGAACAGCATGGCAGATCTAACCCTTAAACTGCCTAGTAAGTTTTGAAGTTATTTTGACGACTTTGATTCATTTCCTATCAAAAGAGAGGAAGTGGTTAATTGCACAGAATTGATCTCACTGATGAGCTTACCTTGCATACTGACTGGTAGTCTTAGTTTTCTGTATCTCTGATTAGAGTTTCTACACCTACATGGATAAGATGTACCAGTTAAACCACAATGTCTAATATTTCTAAAAGCTGCTGTAGCCTGTTAAAACACCCCCCCCCCCCAAGCACCGCACAAGGATTGTGCTTTACAGACATGGGGAGAAAGTCAAGCCATAGTCAAAATAGAAATGTTAACAAAGTGTGACTCAGCAGTCAACAAGTAACGAGGACATAAACCATCAAATGGACTAAATCCTACTGTCTACCATGACTGCCAGATTAAAAAGCCTCTTCAGAGGAGAGGACCCATCACTCAATAGGCTTCTCCAGTGTCTTGAAAGCAGTGTCTTCTTCCATATACTATGGCAAATTCTTCAGTATTCATCAGTGGTTCTACCACTATAACCAACAATGTTAAGTGTGCAGCAAGTCTGAGAGATGTCAGAGCTTGAGCAACAATTGTTCACAGCTAGTGAAAAGAACTTCACAAAATAAAAAAGTCCCCTGTTTAACCCCAGACACCCTGGGAAGCAACGCTCTCCCTAATGACTCCTGACAGCATTTCAGACTGTCGGCTTTATTGTGCAAGGAGCTAATTATGATCAGGGTAAACCCAAAGAATCAGGAGGACATCTACTGTACTTTGAGCGATTATGTGACCTTGTATTTTATTTTGAAAAAAACAGAACAAAACAAAACAACAACAACAAAAAAAACAGCACCTACCCTGTGGATTGTATAGCACATACAACTTTTGGGATGTATACACTGGTGACACAACAAGGTAGTTTTCCCTATAGTTACCCTTTACTTTATATTTTCTCTTCTTCATTGTTATTATATAACATTAGTCCTCAAGTCCCCTGCATTGTAAATTTCTATATAAAACCACAGCATCATCCAATGAGCTTGTAATGACTTTCCTATCAAAGTGCACACAAAATCAAGATAATTTATTGTTTAATGTATGCTATTAACCAAGCTAGCATGATGCATTTCAGTAAACTCTTTGTTCACCTGCCTTTGCCACCCTTTCTAGCCTAATGATAAACTATAATCACTAGCAGGCACCTCTGTGACTTCTCCATTGTTCACTTATTAGCCTGCCACATTCCCTCCTCCATGCTAGGAGCCTAAGCATCTGTATTAAAGTTTAAAAACACAAAACTAGCTTCTGAGGATGGGGCCACAACACAGGTATAGCTCCCTACTGTGGTACAGCAGCCATGCTGACAACACAGTAAGGTGAAGACAGGCATCCATGCCCCTTGTGCAAAGTAACAACTCGGAAATTGAAAAAAAAAAAGCCACAGAATGTAAATACAGGTTGTCCTACTCAGAGACGACTTCAATCTGGACGTCCTTATGGTTAGACCCAGATAGCTGATCAGGCAAGCTGGGTGAGAGTAAAAGGCAACATAAAGGGTAAAACTCTCTCAGAGTCCTGGATACAAAATCAGCTTCAAAGCTGCTTAGAGAATCAAAGGCCCAAGAAAGGAGAGGAAGTCCAGAGAAAACAGTGCAAGATGTTCAACATGGATGCCCTCAGGGATCGCTGACTGATGAGCCAGAGGCTACATCAACTTTAAAGATGGAATCTTTAAGCAGAAAATTATATTAGGCAAAATGTCTGCATAACTAAAACCAGGAACTATCAAAGACCAGGGTAAAATACTATTCTATTCACTACATAGTATGTATAGCCATGGATATAAACTAAGGCCCTCATATGCCTTCTACCCAAACACTGCAAAGGAGTAAGAGAAAAGAAGGACAGAAAGCATAACTCCATAGGAAAATTCTCTATTTTATATTATTTAAAACTTCACAATATACCTGCGACTTTTATCATTTTAATAGGTCAAGTATTAATTTCAAAAACATTTCCTAGCATATCATCTCAACTTTTAGAAGTGTGTGTGTGTGTGTGTGTGTGTGTGTGTGTGTAGACAGAGAGACAGAAGAGACAGACAGAGAGATTTTGACAGTGTATATACTACTTTAGGTGTGTATGTGTATACGTATATAAGGAGAGCAGAGGTTGACAATGGCTTTCTTCCTCAAGTGATCTCCACTTTATTTTTGAGACAAGCTTTTTCCTTTCATTTGGAGCCTCCTAGTGGGTAGAAGTGGCGGCCATTGAGCCCCTGGACTCACCTGTGTCTACCTGTCCCACTGGCACGGGAGTTACAGATGCGTAGCACAGCACTCGTCTTTTACATGCATCCATGAGATCCAAACTCAGGTCCTTACCTGTGTGTCCAGCACTTTATTGACTGAGTCACCTCTTGCAGCAACTATCCTCCCAACTCTGCTAAATAAATTGTGAGGTGCAGAAACATGAAACAGTTTACTGGTGAGTATATCACAGTTTCTTTCTCCTACAGTAACCATTAACTGCCCACAGACCCTCAGAGAGGGGGTACAGGTGAGGCCCTCTGAGCAGAAACTATGCATATTCTTGAAGAATACTACAGGAGTAAAGTTTGCTCAATTTTTTAATGCAATTTTTATTTGTTAAACTCTTTTCATTGATATAGGTCTATCAAAGACTCATATATCAAATCCATTATTTATAATTCTGGGTATTGTTTTATTAATAACAAAAACCTATTCACAGTCAATCATAATTAAGACTATTCAAAGTCAGGGCTGACAGTCATGGCAACACATGCCTGCAATTTTGGAACAATGAGCAGCAAAGGGGATGCTAGAGGATCTTGAGTTCCAGGCTACACAGAAAGACACTGTCTTTTTTTTTTGAAACATTTTTATTTATTTCTTTAAAATACATTTCAGATTTTATTCCCTCACCCCATTTCCGCCACCACTCAGGAACCCCCTATCCTGTCCCCACTCCTGCCTCCACAAGGGTGTGCCCCCATTTACCCCCCCACTCCCCATTCAATAAAATTCTCACAAACCAAATCAAAGAACACATCAAAACAATCATCCATCATGATCAAGTAGGCTTTATCTCAGGAATGCAGGGATGGTTCAATATTCGAAAATCCATCAATGTAATCCACTACATAAATAAACTCAAAGAAAAAAGCCACATGATCATCTCACTAGATGCTGAGAAAGCATTTGACAAAATCCAACATCCCTTCATGTTAAAAGTCTTGGAAACATCAGGAATTCAAGGCACATACCTAAACATAGTAAAAGCAATATACAGCAAACCAGTAGCCAACATCAAACTAAAAGGGGAGAACCTTGAAGCAATCCCACTAAGATCAGGGACTAGACAAGGCTGCCCACTCTCACCCTATCTATTCAATATAGTACTAGAAGTCCTAGTTAGAGCGATTAGACAACAAAAGGAAGTCAAAGGGATACAAATAGGAAAGGAAGAAGTCAAAATTTCACTATTTGCAGATGATATGATAGTATACTTAAGTGATCCTAAAAGTTCCACCAGAGAACTCCTAAACCTGATAAATAACTTCAGTAAAGTGGCTGGATATAAAATCAACTCAAACAAATCAGTAGCCTTCCTCTACTCAAAAGACCCTGTCTTAAAGCAAAGCAAATACAAGGTTCAATAAGGGTGCTGTTCTACATAGAAGTTATAAGTTGAATAAATAGAAGAGGGAAAAAGGAAGGGAGGAGGAAGACAGAGAAACACACACATATATACACCCACACACACCGAGAGAGAGAGAGAGAGAGAGAGAGAGAGAGAGAGAGAGAGAGAGAGAGAGA
>JANHMN010000015.1:69000195-69030663 GCA_030674055.1 Rhabdomys pumilio
TCTCTCTCTCTCTCTCTCTCTCTGTGTGTGTGTGTGTGTGTGTGTGTACACGCGCACGTGCATGTATGTATGTACACATGTATTCGGTCTTACATGCACACAGTCTTTTCCAAACAATTTTGTGCAACAAATTGGCCTCAAGGCAATTCCATAAGCCAAATGTGTTCACTTTGCCCAATAAAACCCTTCAAAATCAAACTCATAGAATGAAGTGAACAGAAAATGGAGAGAAGATAAGGGGAGATGACCAAGGGAGTCAGGAGGCCAGGGTGCTTTTGACAGAGGGGGCAGTCAATGAATACCCAGGGGCATCTCTTTCATCCAGTATGTGGCAATCTGAAACTCATTTTGAAAGTCAGAGAGGGTAGGAAGGAGCAGCTAAGTGTCCTTAAGCACTGTGATCTCTGTGGTTTTCCTAAATCCAGCTCTAAATAGACTTGCTGCATCTGAATGGAAGAGGGGAACATGGCAAGGCTCCCTCAGGGGTTGTGCTTGTCTAGCAGGCAGGAGGTCCTGGGTTTGAGTCCCAGCACTGCATAAGACCAGGTGTGCAGCACATGCCTGTAATCTTATCATTCAGCAGGTAGAGGCAAGAGGATTAGAGGAGCTGGAGAGATGGCTAAGTGGTTAGAACACTGGCTGCCCTTTCACGTGAGTCCAGTTTGATTCTCAGCACCCACAAGGTGGCCCACAATCGTCTGTAACTCCAGTCCCAAGAAACCTCACACACTCTTCTGGCATCTAAGTGCACTGCAAACACACATTGCACAAACATACACACGGGCAAAAACACCCATATATATAAAAGTAAATAATAGTTGTTTTATGTTTTTTTTTTTTTTCAAAAAGACTGTTAAGAATTCAGCTACTGAGCAAGTTTGAGTCCAGCCTAGACTACAGGAGACCTTCCCTGTCTGAGTCCAGCCTAGACTACAGGAGACCTTCCCTGTCTGAGTCCAGCCTAGACTACAGGAAACCCTCCCTGTCTCAGTAAGTAAACACGTGGTGAGGAAGACGATAATAACCGTCTAATGTTGTGAAAGCACAGTCACAGTACGGCTCACCACACAGTCATAAACACGTCCTCTCTTGACCTCCATAATGCTCACCTGGTAAAGGGAACTCTTGGGGTGTGGCTAATCTAATAACAGACCATCATTTATGCCGCACCTACTGATTCAGATGCCCAGGAAAGGCTCTGAGCTCAGCATGGGTCTGAGTGTGCAGTCTCCCTGGGGGAGAGTAGCCTCAGCACAAAGACTTCTAGAGCCCACATCCTGGGCTCAGCAGGAACCTAGCAATGGGACCATGAAGGTCTGAGTTGTTCTAGAAGTACTTGGTTAGTCCCTTGGCATTCCTTAAAGCATGTCATCAGGACCTGCTCTGAGACTAGTTTTGGAGAGTTAACAAATTGTGTGTGTGTGTGTGTGTGTGTGTGTGTGTGTGTGTGTGTCTGTGGCCTTCAGTTCACTCCACTGGACTCTCAACTCCTCTATTTTTAATATCAAGGTATGGGTCATGAAAGGATGGTATGAATATTAAGATTTAGAAGGTTAGGGTATGGTTCATTAAAAAAAGACAAATTATTAAGAAGTTATTTTAACCAAAGAAGGGAACCGATTCCCCTTGAAAAGGTTATCAACTACAGCTACACATGCAAGCCCCTTGAACAACCAGTGACCCAGCAGGTGGAGACTTCCCTTGTCTTTTTGCTTCCATCAATTACCCATTTAACCATTCTCACTTCAGGCATCCAAGTCGGCTCAGCATGGCCTGCTAGTGTGCCTCCATGTGCAAGTGTTCATTGGCCATGAAGAAAGGCTGCAAGTTCTGGAGAGCAGTGGGTTAGTAGCCATGCCAGGCAACCAAAGAGGTTGCTATCAAAACCTGCTGTTGCTGCTTCTGCTGAATCATGGTGACAAGAAACCCTGCTCATCTCCAAAAGAAACCTTCAGGCCAGGTGGGCATATGGTCCAGATCTCTTTCCAAACATAAGCAGCATGGTGAGAGAGGAGGACTGGCTGGAAGAAGGATGTTTTCCCCAGGCAGGCATTGTGAGGCTCTGAAGCTCTAGTTGAATTCTCCTGTGAGCTAGGGTCCTAGATTTTAAGGTCTCACTTTCACTGCAAACAAGCTTTTGTGAGAAGAAAATCACAACCAAGGCAGCTGCCCCAGAAGCAGCCACGCCCACTTCTCACTTCCAACTCCACTCCTACCAGGTGTAGAATGATGACATGACCCACAGCCCAACTCTATACTAGTCAGTATGGAAGGGGCATGTGTCTTGTAGCATCTAGCACCTCCACCTTCTGCTCTTGGTAAAAAAAAAAAAAATTATCATGGTCACTTGGGAGTAGAATTTTGTGTTACCAGGGACAAGATGAAAAGAATTTTATCTGCCTCATGGAAGAGACAAGGGCACACAGCTGTCAAGACAAGTAGTATTCAACCCGATAGTGATACTCAGGTTTAGGCGTATGGCCCTTTAATCATATGGAAATGCTTGTTCCAAGACGCAGGTGTAGGAGGCTTGGTCTCCAGCTTGAGACTGGACCACAGGGGTGCTAACTACTTCAATGGAGTCACTCACTGAAGAAAACACAGATGAATCAGCTACTGGGAAGTGTGACCCCTTTGGGGAAAGAAGGTAAGTACACTGTGTCCTTATGGAGTGTATCTTGTCCCAGGCCCCTCCTGTTACATCCTGTTTCTTGGTTACCATGAGGCGAACAGCTTTCTTCCAGGATGTTTCTGATTTACCACAGTCCCGGAAGGAGGTAGCATACTATGGGATGGAAACCTCTGGAAACAGGAATCTAAATAAACCACTCCTCCTTTATGTTTCTCATGTCAAATTTCTGACACAGTGACAAAAAGTGACCAATACTTCCTGCAATAAACATTGCAGGAAGTCAACCTAAAGGGTTGACAGATAAATGTTGACCACTAGGGCTTTAGGAGAGACACACTGCACAGATTACCATGGCACAGAGTCAGAGAGAAGAACTACCCTGCCTTAGCTATAAGACATTCTCACTGGTACCTGACTAATCTTCTCATACTGCCCCAGCCAAGGAACCACAGACATGCCTGTAAACACAGCAAAGCCCCTCTGTCTGACTGCACTATGCATGTCTGTTGTGGCAACAGTCTGCTGGATGATAATTAGCTTTCAGGGTTCTTTGAACAACTGCTGGAGCTTGGTCCTTTCTAGTAGAGGATTGGTTCAGTCAGCAGAAAATAAAGAGGACTCCATGCCCAGAGCCCTCAGGGGCTGGTCAGAGTGCCAACTCTATCCGAGCAGTGTGCTTCCTAGGACGGCTGACTCCAGAATCTGGATCCAATGGCAGACACGGCATGGGCACAGAGGAGGAACCTCATGGATGAGAGGTGAGTGGTGTCTGCCCTGCTCTTGCTAGGAGGTGGGCTGCTGCTCCTATTATGTCAGGAGTGGGGTGGGGGGAGGAGAATTACTTCCAAGATGGAAAGATTTGATTATGACCAGATTCAAAGGTCGTCTGAAGGAGGATAGTGAGTTTGACATTTTGTGATCCACAGCTGAGAGGACATTAGGGCATGAGTTAGAGACATATCTTGTAGATGGAGACCTCTAGGAATTCCCATTATGTTTTTCAGTTATAAAATAGATAAAAACCTTATGGAATTTCTGGTGAATCACTGGAGGTTCCAGTGAGGCCCCACAGTGGCTATAGCTGCCACGGGTTTTTATAATCACCATCACTATCATCACGGTTATGCTTGTTTGACATATATGGAGCTGAGAATAACACTAATCCATTTGGTACTGACTCCACAAAAAACGAAGGCATTTGTCTCCTGGCCACATACACAGGGTAATGTCCCAGTGTGCCTTGGGACAAAAGCACCATCCTCCCTGCTAATCAGCAAAAATGGCCTTCGATTTCCAGACACCAGATGCAGCCAATTGCTTGAGCACTTAGCACTGGTGGGAACAAACATAAAATGGTCTCAGAGCATATAAGAGAGAGGACAACTGATTAGCCTATGATAGAGGCATGCTGACCCAGAGCGCCTTCAAGATACATGATACTCTGACAGAGCTTTTGCAGAACCATTCCAATAGAAATGTGCAGAGGGATGCCATGAAACAATCTAGTAAGATGAGAAGACACACGTTCACATCATGAGGCGATGGAACCTGTGGTCCCTCCCACCCTCTTTCGAGCATACTCCTAAATCCTGGCCTCCTCTCAATTTCCAGAGCACAGATGCTGAAGTGGAAACCTTAACATGCCTGGGATATTTGACTGTGCCAGGTGGTTAGTGAACCGGATTTAAGATGGCAAACACAGCCAGATCATTACAGTGGCTAGGTAAGAAATTAAAAGTTGAAGCAGATTTGGTTCACCATGCAGAGCTGCTCTGGAGAGTTGATTAGAGAAAGATCAAGTGACAAGCCAACGTCTCTGGTTCCTAATTCCCCTAGGATTTGCCTTAATTCTCTTAGAATGTTTAAAATGCACACTGTATCAACCATGCCAGCAAGAAGACAGAATTACTGGGTTGGGAAATGCCTAACTAAGCCAGTGGGGATCAGGAGCAGTGATACCCTTTCAGTTCATCTACCCCGCTCTAAGCACAAGCTGGGTTGGTTCTACAGAAGAGTGACTGTGAGGCAGAAGGTGGCATGATTACTACAGAAGCATGAGGATCTGAGCTTCTTCCACAAACCAGGAGTCGTGTCTCAGACTTGCCATCCCAGTGATGTAGGGTAAGAGGGTAGTAGGATCCACGGGGCTTCCAAACCATCCAGGCTAGCTCAAACTGTCAGCCTGAAGCTCCATGGTAGACCCAATCTCAAGATTCAGTGACTGAAGAGAACACCCAGTATCAACATCTGGCCTCCACGGGGGTCCTCATAGGTAATTGAGCCAACAAAGACACGCACGAGCACGGGCGCACGCACACACACACACACACACACACACACACACACACACAAACGAGAAGGGGAGGGAAGGGGAAAAGGAGGAGAGAGAAGCAGAGGGGGGAGAAAGGAAAAGAAGTGAAGCTGACTGTGCTTGGCTCTAGGAATAAACCCAATACTATGTTCAATTGGCTCCCACATTTGTCAGGCAGCTGCTATGTCTGAATGAGATGTTTTGGGCAACAGCACTGTCTATGTTCTCTCTTCAGAGTTGTGTATTAGAAAGAGACTTACCATGGAACGGGCTGACCTCATACAGAAATAAAAGAAACATGAGGGAAGCCCCCAAATCAACTTTTACAAGCAGGGAAGAAAGCAAAGTCAGACACGCAAACGGGACTGTATGCTGTTACTCTCTGGGAATCACTCCATAGGCCTGAAAAGTGACACTCATGTATGTAACAGTTGTCTAATCTCAGTGGTGACTCCTGGGCCAAAGCCTAAGGGAGGCTGCCATTCTCAGTGCCTCATATTCAGGACCCAAAGACACACCCTAAAGAGGAAAAGAACCTTGACCCAGCTGATCTGCCCTGACTCTATCATTCATTACTCTACCCAATAAAGTTCTTTTAATTTAATTTTACAACCCAGATTGAATCAATGAAACAGCAGTGCACACCTACCACAGACACACGGCAGAAAATTTAAATAGTGTGATAAAACCCATAGGCATCAGCAACACTAACTGCCTGCCATAGCAAGGACTGTTGAGAAATGTGCCCAGGCCACCAGGAGAAACTCAGCTTTTAGAGAGTGTGCCAGCACAAGTCCTCCAACCCCATGTGTGAGTAATTAACAGGATTCTAGGCCTCCCTGTCAGGCCCCCGAGAACCACTGATTTGGGTTCACCTGGAGCTGCAAATTACGTTGCCAATAGCAAAGAAAAATACCTTGCACACCCACAACAAGAAAGGCAAGCCTCTTCTGTACCCCTGCTTCATCTCCCTTCACATGGAGCATTTCTCTCAGGCTTTAATGACAAAGGACTGGGTTCTACTACCAGCCAACAGCAAGACAGTGAAAGTCAGGCAGCATTTAGATCACCCTTTGATCAGTAACTTCATGGGATTTTTATTTTTCCAGCTGCCTGAACCATTTTCTACTCACCTTCCACTAACACACACACACACACACACACACACACACACACACACACACACACACACACACACACACAGAGAGAGAGAGAGAGAGAGAGAGAGAGAGAGAGAGAGAGAGAGAGAGAGAGAAATATTCATAGTAAATACTTCAAGCATGCTGCCTTTACCCAGTGTCTCTGAAGCCTCCATATTATAGGGTAATTCTTAAACCATCTTCTTAAGAATGGCACTGCATTTGTAAAAACAAGACAAAATAAAAAGACACTAATTGGGTGATGCATATCTTTATTCCCAGCACTCAGAAGGCAGAGGCAGATGGATCTCTGTGAGTTCAAGGCCTGACTGTGAGTTCTAGGACTTACACAAAGAAACCCTGTGTCAGAAGGAAGGAAGGAAGGAAGGAAGGAAGAAAGAAAGAAAGAAAGAAAGAAAGAAAGGAAGGAAGATATTGTTAAATATGACCAAGTTGGATGATTTTCTCCAGAAAATTGAAATGAAAAAACGTCCCAACCAGTGCATTTATTGTGAATCCCAATTAATGTTTTTTTTTTCAAATGATAAAAGTTCATAAGTGAAGACAGAGTAGCAGTGCCTATGGTTCAGCAACAAGGATGAAGAGCCAGGAGGAAGCTGAGCAGCTATGAAAGGGTAACAGTGCTGCTGATGTTGGAACTGTTAGGGGTGTTGACCTGAAATTACAAAGAAACAAACTACAGAACATAACTAAGACAACTCACACATACATGTGGAAGATGTGGACAAGGCACCTCTTGGACTTAATAGCTATTATTAATCTCAAAATGTTTCTATTTTGGAAGTCACCTGCCTTCTCTTCCTGAGCATCAGCAATGAACTGTCCTTGTTAACCGATACTTTCTGGGGGCAGAGAGAAGATCAGAGGGAAGAGCTTGTGTCAGCTGGAAAAACAAGATCACTTAAGACTCTGATGGAATCTGATGTCAGTTAGTGCATATGAGAATTAAAGGGAGAGATTTGCTTCCAGTTTAGCACTCTTTCTTACAGAAAACCCAACATCCATGGCCAACTGCCAAACTGCCATCTAGTGCTTCTCATCAAGATGAATTCATTTTCTTTTCTCTCAGCTCCTTTATTAAAATGACTAAGCAATTCCACATGATTTTAAAGTTTGCTATCAGACTGAAATCAGTCAGTCTGCTTCCTGGCTTTCTAAATTATAGATAAAATGGTGGATAATGAATGGCTCAGTCTGCTGACCACATTCGAGAGTGGATGAAGACAAAGCAAAGCAAAACAAAACAAAACAAAACAAAACAAAACAAAACAAAACACAAACCCCCCAGCTTTTCATCAAGGAATAATAAACACAACCAGCTACGTGATGATTATCTGAGCATGTACTGTGATCTGGAAAATTCATTCAATGCTAGAAATGGGCTGTAACCAAGATATTTTGTGTCTGGTACTTAGCACAAATGTATCATATGGTCAATGGTACTCAGTGATAAAGACCCCACAATCTTTAAATGCTTAGAAAAACATTAACGTTGATACACTACTGCAATTGCATGATTCTGAAAAGGAATATTATCGCTCCTTTCAAGAATTTCATGGATTAACCTTCACTGTACTTAGTTTCTGAGGACATCAGAGACACTGCAATAAAAATAAAAACATTCAATCAGAAAGTTGCTGGTTTCTACAGAGGCAATTCTTCTCTCCCACCCCATCCCCTTCCTTCTCCCACTTGCTCCTGCCTTGCTCGCTCTGGCCCTGCTCACTCCAGCCCAAAGGTTTTTATTTTGTTAATATATGTCAGTATACTGTAGCTGTCTTCAGACACCCCTTAAGAGGGCATCAGATCTCATTACGGATGGTTGTAAGCCACAATGTGGTTTTGGGGATTTGAACTCATGACCTCCAGAAGAGCAGTCAGTACCCTCAACCGCTGAGCTATCTCACTAGCCCTACATAGGCAATTCTTTCATCATGCCCTGCATAGTAGGAGGAAAAGAAGACAACATTTATTGCTAAATTGGTGAGTAGATAGTTTGGTAAAAGAGATTTGCAATGATCTAGTCTAACATACAAGATATAAGCACTGTGTTTATAATCTTTAAATTTTTATTTATAGTCATCCAAAGATACATGAAAGCATCAGAATTAAAAGTTGAAGAGACTTTACAAGGAAAGGGGTCTGGGAGCTGCTAAGATTTCAGTCCTACCCTACCATAAAATGGGCATCTTCGGTCCCATTTCCTAGAGGAGTCACTGTCACTCTAGTGTGCTTTGTAATTGAAGTACTAACAGGGAATGAAAACCCATTTGCTTGTTCAAACAAATGTCCACCAAACGCCTACAATCTAAGGCAACATAAAAACTATCTTTTCTACAGAGCATTGAAAAATAATTGACATGTCCGAGTCCACGCCTTAACCCCTTGATTATATGATGTTTCCATCATAAACACTGTGTTGGTCACATGCTTGCTTTGCATACTGAATGGCAACATTGTCCCCCTTTAAAGAATGAAATTGGCTTTACAAGCACTGTGGAGCAGATAATCCACTGATGAGAAATAAGTCAGAAAGGAATTTTTAATAACATTTTAAAGTGAGGAGAAACACCCACCCACAAAACTTGGTCAGCTTTTTGAACTGGGCGGCTAGTAGAGAGATGCCACTTTCTGTATTTGTGGTTTTCCTGCCCTGTTCTACAGTAGGAAAAAACTGCCTTCCTAACAGCAAGAGTATCCATAACTCCTCTCATGGTCTCCTGCTGCTTTTCAGCACTCAGAACACAATTGGGCCACAGAAAAGAAGCTAGCAACATAGCCATTCTAATCTACTGAAAACAAGGATCTATTTGAATAAGAAATTCTTGGGCAGAGATGAGTTTGCCTACAAGGGTTTTGGCAATGTCTTATGGAAATTTTCAGTGGCTGATGTTGGAAATACAGACTGGAAGAGAGAGATGCTTGTGGATTCTTCTGGGTAGAGAATACAGGTCAGTCCTCCCATAACAGATTTTTCTAGCTCCAATGTTCATTGTCCTGGCTGATAGCCCAGTTCAACTAGACTTATGTCATTTATTCCATGGCTCAAGAACACTAAATTTGATTCAAGAATAAAATAAACCAATTTCAGAAGACCAATATTCAAAAGGAAAACAGTAAACAGGGATCAAATAATAGAAGTATATTAGTCATCCCAAGATTAATGTAAAGACATCACTATTTCAACAGTTAGAATTAAAGCAAATACTGACCAACTTCAGACAACACCTACATGAGCCTTTGTTTGACATTGTGTGGGGTCTGCAGGATGACTCTTAAAATCCTAAAATAACATCCAAGAACCATCAATATCAATATTGTGTGCTGGAACTAAGGTCACCCTGAGCACATATACCACCATGTAAGCATGTAACCAACACAGTACTTATAGGGAAAATGTCATATAATCAAGGGACTAAGGCACGTGGACTTAGACATGTCAACTGTTCTCTCACTCACTATAGGAAGTGACAACTTTTACATTGCTTTAAATTGGTATATATTGGTGTATATATATTGGTGTCTGGTATATATTTGGCTGATGTTATTAATCAAAGTCTCAGAACTACTATCTCACAATGCTCCAGACAACCACAATCAATGGATGAGTTTTGCTAAAGGAGATATTATATACCTGGCATCCTGAATGGCGAATGGGTTTAGCAGTCATATCTTGGCCACTGGAGGGCTGTATGAACTTAAGTTCACCACTCAAACTCTCTGCCTATGCTTGCTTCTATCAATGTGTGCTGTGTAACATACATTGTCACATCATTGTTATATCATGTGTGACATTGATAGATCTCAAAAGGACCTTCTGATCATAACGCTAAAGAAGAAGGTAAATCTGACATTTCTGAAGTAATAGTGTTGGGTTTTTTATTTTTAAGTTATGTATTTGTGGGTGTGTATCTGGGGTGTTTTATGAGCATCTGGATGGAGTTAGAAGTGCCCACCGAGGTCAGAGGTATCAGATCCTCTAAACCAGTGGTTCTCAACCTGTGGCTCACAATCTCTTTGGGAGTAGAATGACCTTTTCACAGGGATTGACTAAGAGCATCCTGTATATCAAATATTCACATTATGATTCATAACAGTAGCAAAGTTACAGTTATAAAGTAGTAACAAAAATAATTTTATGGTTGGAGATCACCACAACATGAGGAACTGTACTAAAGGGTTGCAGCATTAGGAAGGCTGAGAACCATTACTCTAAACTAAAACTGGATAGGCTCTTGTGAGCCACCCAACTTGGGTGCTGGGACAAAACTTGGGTCCTCTGCAAGGACAGCAAACTCTCTAAATCCCTGGACCATGTATACTTCCAGCCCATAATACAGTTTATGTGCCTCAAGTGTGGAAAAATACATCAGACGATGTCAACAGAGTAGAGAAAAAGGATTAATAATTAAGCACGCAGAAGAATACAGAGCAGGGTGGGAACTTATCAGGGGAAGAAATGGCTGGAAAATCAGGAGGGATGTTTTTCTGCAAAAACATAGGAACACACAGAGAAAAAGATGCTGGAATTGGATGCACATGGAATTAACTTGGAGGATATCAGTTTGAGTGACAGCGTGACAAAAGAGGGCTGTTTCTGCGACTTACAGGGAATGATTTACACTGTGTGGCTCATTGCCCTCACATACAAAGGGAACTAATTCTACCTGCTCAGTTACCATCATAAGAATTTCTCTAAATTAATTGCTAAATAGTCAATGAGCATCTAAGAGCAACCATGGTTGAGTAATTTAGAGGCTCTCCACACTGCAGGTTCTTTACAGAGCTCTCTGTAAGAACCTGGGTACAAATCTACAACATCACAGGGGAGGGCGACCTTTAATCCCACAGGGAGAAACAACCAGGAAGTGAACTAAAGACCTTGAGTGCATCCTTACTCATGCACAGGATGGAGAGTACAGAAGAAGAGAGCTCATGCTCTGTCCCAGGGCTGGGCCTTAGGAAGGAGGCTTCTAGGAAGGGAAATGAAAAGTTTCTGTCAGATTGTTCTTACAGTATAGACTCAAAGAAAACTATTACAATCTTTTTAAAAAAGTAGTCTCTAAACTCTGTATCCTAACTGAGCAGGTGTGGTTGGACATGCCATAGTTTCAGCACTCAGAAATTATAGACAAGAGGATTGTGACAAGTTTGAGGCTAGTTTAGACTATCTATCAAAACAAAACAAAACAAAACAACCCCAAAAACCAAACCAAACCAAACCAAACCAAAACAAAACAAAAAAAACAAAGAAACCCCAAAAAACAAACAAAAACCAAAAAACCAACCCCCCCCCCAAAACCCAAAAAACAAAAACCACCACCACCAACAACAAAAACCCTATTGAGGGAAAAAAAACCCCAACAACTTTTTTTCTTTCTTGGAAAGATTAGATTACTGGATACCAGAGACTGAGGGACGAGGTGAACAGAGAATGAAGGCTCAGTGGGTACCAGATCTCCATACCAGCTGATGGGAGGTATGGAGCCTACATGGTCATAAGAGCTACACTGTGTTTCTAAGATTTTAAAATGTAGAGTTTAAAAGGTAAATTTTCTGTTAGATGTATTTTACAATGAGTTAATACTAGGTCTTAGGAACATGGACTCCAAGACACAGTGAAGGAAACATGGGGAAGGAAGAAGAGCAACAGGGATGGATTCTAGAGGTGGAGAGAGAAGTATTTGCACAGAAAGACACAGAGGCACAGATTCTCCCCAATGCATTTGAGATAGCAATCTGTTTCCTCACCGCCACCCCACCCCATGACTACCAGTCTCTGGTCCCCGGCTTGATTTGCTTGTCTCTATTCCCCATCTCCAATCATCCAGGAAGGGACTATTCAAATAGTTCAAAGAGCTTCCTTGTCAGCAAGACTCAGGACAGGGGGTCTAGTACACAGTCAATCCAGAACATGAGCGATGCTAAGAGAGGAGCAGGGAACCTGCCGGTGCAGATCTGCTGTCCTGAGAAAACGTCCACTCAAGTGGGTTTTATATCCCCACAGAAACCATTACAGAACCATCAAGTCAGAGTTCACATTGAGGTCCAAAATCTATCACTACTAATTCTTCAAACTACATTTTGAAATTGTTCATGGAAGGCCTAGATATTGAAATGTAAAAGCCAGCAAGTATCTGCAGGTCCACAGAATTCCAGAACACAAGAGAATTACAAGATCTGGGGGAGAACCCAGCCATGGCAGGAGGAAGCAATATGGGAAATCTTCATACCTCAACTGGAGAGTGGAACTAAGTACCAAAGGCTGGGGTATAAGCTGCAAAGAGAAGAATACAACCCAAGGTTCTGAGGGAACTGGCTTCACAATTGATTAAATTCTTCAGGAAAAGAAGACAAGAGATGAGGCAATGTCTGAGCCCAGCTGTGAGGGCTTCCCATCCTCTCTAGGAAGGGGCTCAAGTTGTAAGGCCAACAGAGACAACCCCAGAGGCTAAGTGGTCCCTTTAAGGACCTGCAAAGTAGATAGGGCTCAGATAGCCAAGGAAACACTTGGTATCAAACACAAATGGCTCCTATCCAAGCTCACTAACTAAAATGGCATAGGGAAAAATAAGTAAACCACGGTCATCTCCGAAAAGATTCTTTCTCATTGTGATGCAACAACCTTCCAGGCTGACTAGAAAAATCAGTATAATTGTGATGTGGTCAAAAAGAAAAAAAAAAGGTAATCCTAAAACAGAGGGTACTTTTAATGTTAAGCACTGAAGCCTCACATGAAAACCAGAAGGAGACACTGCCCTTCTTTCTTTCCCTGAATCACTAACTCGGTACATTCTAAAGCACACGTCAGAACATGCAGATCTTCAAGTGACAATACATGAGCTGGTTTACATTTCAGATGTTCTCCTTTCAGGACATGACCTTTTCTGAGGCATTAGCATGCTCTCCACAAGTTGCACACATATGATGTAGTGCATTAGCAACATTCTAGGGCAAGTACAACGAGTATGTGCGTGAATGTGATCACATGTGCGTGTGTGTGTGTGTGTGTGTGTGTGTAGCCATGTGCATAGAGTGCTTTAAAATGCAAAAGAGAGAATAGAATCAAAGGGGCAGAGGAATTAGCTTTATTTTTCTTCTCTTTGGGAACTGAACCCAACACCTCTCACACACACTAAAAACGCTCTACCACAAAGGTATGCTCCCAGCTCAAGGTTAACTTTTTGGTTCATTTCCTTTATCAGGTGACTTGTAAACTGTATGTGCATATACTATATATGCTCTATACGAGCATGGTCATGCAAGATAACAAGACTCAGATTCCTACTGAGTTCTCTGCATTCAGATATTGACAGTGCTTCCACACAGGCTTTTCTAGATGGATGGGTCTCTAGTTGCACCACGCCAGTGTTCCTGTGAGTACAGATACTTCAGTATGCAAGGAACTTGGACATGGCACATTGAAGGAAATTCTTAATTATTTTTTTTTAAAGACAAGATCTTTCTACATAGCCCTGGTTATCCTGAAAATTGCTATGTACATACATATGCCAGGCTGTTCTCAAACTCACAAAGATCCACGTGTCTATGTAAGTGCTGGGATTAAAGACAGACTGCACCAGGTCTTGCCAAGCATAGGATGATTTTAATAAACAGCCTTCCCCACACAGCCATATGTGCTTTAGTCATAGCCATCTTATCCCCTATAACCAGGCCTGTGCCACACACCCATTCCTAGAGTTGAAACAACTCACTTCAGAATAGACCAGTCTGTGGAGAGAAGCCATAGGACAGAATTACCTCCTCACAGTAATTTACAAAAGGACTCTACTACATCCAGAATTAGAAACTGTCACTGGTTGTGAGGCAAAATCCTCTAGAATTCAGTAAAAGTTTGCCATTAGGAAACATTAGTCACAGTCCTTACTGGCCAATCCTATGTAAGACAAGGCCTGTAACTCAGGTGTATAGAAGGTGACACCTGGGCCTACAATCATCTAAGACCCTGAAATCTTTGGACTGCAGGATCCATCTACAATATGACTCACATGAGGGTAAACTGCCAACAGCCTATTAGAAATATAGTGATATACAGCCAATAACCTCAACATTCAATGGTTCGAAAGCCACTGATGTGTGCAGTGTGCAGGCCTGTAACCCTAGCGCTTGGGGAAGACGCAGGGGAATAAGAAGTTCAACACCAGCCTGAAATACATGAAATCATTAGTACAAAATAAAGAAAGGAAGGAAGGAAGAAAGACAGAAGGAAAGAAAGGAAGAAAATCAATCACCAATCAATTATCAAACAATCAATTGTCCTTCAGTCAATTAATCACCAAATCAATGATGTTAATCACATCAATTTTGGAAGATCTGCAAATTATAAATAAAACACTAGGAAACTATTCGGTTCAGTTTTAGAGTGACAATCTCAATATTACTTTTTAAACTGTATCTTTTAACTTCATACTTTTTTTTTTTTTTTTGATTTTTCAAGACAGGGTTTCTCTGTGTAGTCCTGGCCATCCTGAAACTCATTCTACAGACCAGGCTGGCCTCGAACTCAGAAATCCGCCTGCCTCTGCCTCCCAAGTACTGGGATTAAAGGCGTGTGCCACCACCGCCCGGCAACTTCGTACTTTCAAATGACGCTACTTAAGGCAAAGCACAGTACCAGCCATACCAGGCACCCAGTCAGATTAGCCAGAATAAAAAAACAAACCTGCCCAACACAGTCTAATGATCCCACGTCTCCTGTTGCCAACTCACAGGAATTTTAAAGTCTGACTGCACTTTCAGTGGTAATCAAGCAACCTCTGTCTCTGCCAGCCAGTTTATTACATAGGCAGTGTATGCTGGTTATTTTCACGTCTGTTCTGCCAGTCAGTTTATTACATGGGCAGTGAATGCTGGGTATTTTCTGGCCTCACGACATTTGTATCACTACCTCTTTGCTAAAGCAGTTAGACATTTTGCCTTCACATTTCCCAAATACAATCTTTTTTTTAAAAAAAAATTTAAAGAACTATTCATTGCTTACTCTTAGGCTACAGTAGTGAAGAGATTGGGTTTTTCTTTTTGCAAGGAAGCCCTCCCCAAACCCCCCTTCTTAAAAAGGGGGACTTATTTTATTTTTTAATTATGCATGTATGTGATATGGTGGGGTAGGAAAGGAACACACTTAAAGGCAGGTGCCCACAAAGGCCAGAGGAGCCAGGTCCCCTGGAGCTGGGGTTATTGGCAGTTATTAGCTGACCACATGGGTGCTGGGAATCAAACTCAAGTCTTGTGCAATAGGAGCATGAAATCAATCCCAGAGCCATCTCTCCTGGCTCTAAAGAAACTTTTAAAGACAATGATAAAAATTGTGTAAATGCCTTCTGAGCTGGAGTCAGCTTTCCAAGAGGCTAGCCAGCTTCCTCTCCTCTCCTCTCATCAACCTAGGCCACGTTCTTAGCCTGGTCCAGCTGGCTGACGGAGTGAGTAACATTTGTATTGTCTGTCTGTCTTAGTACCATATAAGAGGTGGTCAATAGCCAGGTGAACAGAAGAAAATGGCAGGCTCTGGAACACACTGAGAAATAACATGTAATGTTAGTTGGTTAGATGTAACATGTAATGTTAGATGGGTGCCCAGACTCTTAAGAAACTGCCTGCAGATGGCATGACATGGGGGGGGGGGGGCACAAAAACTGAGTCCTGCCTTTCAATGAATCAGGTTTCATACAAAGACATGCTTTGCGAAAAAATGATCCCTAAGGTTTACCTAAAGATGGAGCTTTCCTTTCTGTCAGGTTTAATGTGGCTTCCATAAGCAGTGGCATACACAGTCATGGAGGCAAACCTCAGGCAAAGTATCATGACTAACATCATGAAAAGGTCTAAGCTGCTCTTGGCATAGAGATAGAGCACCCAGAACTGAGAGAGCAGAAAACAGGCCCAAGGGTTTAAAACACAGAAAATACTTACCAACAAGCGTAGATGGTATGGGAGCAGGAACACCTTCCAAAGTGTTTAACTATACATATACACAAAATGCTGACTGGACAAAGGGACTGGCGGACACATGGAGATAAAGGAAGCTAGGACTTTCAGTTAGGGGTTTGGGACTGCCAAACAAGTAGGGATTAAGGTCAGTGGGAAGTACTGTAACTTTGTGTATATTAAACTTATAATAAGTAAGAATTAATCATGGGGCCAGGAATATGGCCCAGTAGATTAAAGAGTCTGGAGTACAAGCATGGGGACCCCTGCCTGGAATCTCTAACATCCTGATGAAAAGCCTGATTCACTGATGCTTCTCAGTGAACAGGAGACTGGAGGACCAGAAACAGCCAGGTCTCTGGATCTCACTGGGCAGGCAACTTAACCAAGTTGATGAGCACCAGGCTCAGTGAGAGACCCTGAGATCCCAAATATTAAGGTGGAGAAGAATGAAGGAAGACACTTGAACTCAAATTCTGACCTCCACACATGTGCACTTGCACACACGTACAAACATAATCAAACCTGCATATGCCATACACATAAGCAAAAGTTAGCCAATTAATCATGAAAATTCAAGTATCAGTGAAAATTCAGGTTTGCTTTAATCAACTCAGCTTTGAGAAATAGGTACAAATAGACCTAAATTCAAAGTCTCAATGGCTCTGGAAAAGTAGCTTCAGGCACACAGTCCAAGGCAAACTAGTTGGTGAGCCAGTAGCCTTGCACACTTGCCGTGGATGTGTGCCTACAATTTCTCCTATGGTCAGTTTTGGATTCTCACCCTGGTAGAGGAAAATGTCGGAAAGCAGCCACTTTGTGATGTTACTTAGTTGGTTTGCAACGTCCTCTCTTATGTTAAGTTTATCACATGCTCTGCAGTGTCACAGGCGGAGTTCAGCCTTGGGGACCACAGCGCACAGCTTCCATCACCCGGGGACCACAGCGCACAGCTTCCGTCAAGCCTTGGGGACCACAGCGCACAGCTTCCATCAAGCCTTGGGGACCACAGCACACAGCTTCCGTCACCCGCACTGACTGCCGCTTTGCTTGCAGCCCATCTTCCCAGGAACATCTCCACAGAGCCTGAATCACAGAACATCGCTTTCCTCCACTCTCAACATTTTCCCTGTACTTCCAGTTTCTAAAACAAGCCCTCTGAATTTATGAAATCCTCCATGCCACAGGTTCCTGTGAATAGTTCAGGTGTAAAAAGCATGAAACAAAACTTCAGTCACTCTTCAAACCTGAAGGCACTAAATGTGGTCATGGTTGCTCAAGAATGTTATCTATTTCCATCTTGTGCAAATTTTGGAGCAACTGTGATTTCCTGTTCCAGGGTGATGTCCAAAAATGAAGCACAGAAGTCTGCAAAAATAATCCTGGGAGTTTTGTTTTGAGAGGAAGACTTGAAGAGTTTCCCACTAAGAGAGGAAATGGCGTGTCCTGACTGCAGAGCATCCAGCGTGTTCTGTGCTGCCAGAACTGGCACAATGTTGGCTTAACTATTGTTTCATTCACAAGTACAGCAGGGGCCTGCTTTGTTATGAAGCAAGTTTCATTTGCTTCTCATGATACAGGCCCTGCCTGCCAGGAGGCCAACTCTGTTTTGTTATCTGTAAAATGGGAATGACTGCACCATCTGTGTCTTTGTAAAATTGATTGTATTGTCGATGGAAAACACCTCTTATTTCAAAAGGGCAGTAAGAGGGTTTCTTCTGGATCAGAATGTGAGTGCCTGTGGTCCAGGAACAGAGTCAGGCAGGTTACACACCACAACATGTTTCAACGAGGAAACGATTCACTTAAATTTTTACTGTAGAAGAGTAAAAGGAAGCCATGATAGGGGTACTCTTCAAGTACTCTGGTGGGGCACTCGATAGGCAAGACACAGCAGGGGATGAAAACGTGGGCGGGACTTCAGACACTATATGATGACATTCTCAGATTTAGGAACCATAGGTCGTGGGGAAACTGTTAATGCATCTCCAAAGGTTTCACGTGATAGTTATAAGCATATGGGTTAGGAGTAGTCATTCAAGGCCCTAAAAGCAGAATTTAAATTTGAATCTTCAGTGTCTTAGCTCTCAACAATTACAAATGTCTGCCCAGTGCAGGACCTTTAATACAGGTGTGGCTTCTTTTCCTCTGCCAGGGACTTCAGTCAATAGTAAAGACTAAAAATGAGCCCACTGTGTTTCAGGGTACCTGACACATAGAGTAGTAGTACTTAGAGAAATATATACATATTTGCATATCATTTTCTTAGATAGTAAATTGACTCGGAAACAAGCAGGAACATTGGATATTGGAGCTATTTAGGGGAGATAAGGTCTTTATGTTCCATGTTCATTACAGGAAGGACTTCATCGTTATCAAAGGCTTTAGTCTGAAATAACACTTCAGCCACAGGAGGGTACAATGTATTTTCCATCAGGAGCCATAAAAAGCACATTATGTATTCGAAGGTGTAACTCTACTTTTAACTTGAAACAGTAACAAGTTCTGACTCACTGAAGGTGAAATTTGCCTACACAGAAATCTGAGGTCAGGAGCAAAGAACCACCAGGAGGTCAGGAGTGCAAATAACTTCTCCTGAACCTGATGACCATGGTATATAACCTCAGGAAAAGAGACAAAGACAGCAGAAGACAGGATTGCAGCCCCAGAGGGGGTCACAATGGCCACCTGTGACCAAATAGCAGTCCCCGTGGAGAAGGAAGGAGACAATTTCTGTCTCTCTACCTAGGAGGCTCTTCTCTGTTGGCCCCTTGTCATGAGCCACTCTGAGGAAAAGGTCTCTCTCTGCCATCTGTGCTCCAGCCAAAGGCAAAGATGCAGGCCACAGTCGCACTGTACCAGCTGACATCAGGGAAAGCTTGTAACCCCACACTGCTGAGTATCCCTCACACTGGGATAACAAACTCCCATTTATCTCAGCAGGAGTTAGACAGCCTCAAAAATACTTCATGGAACATGGAGGAGGAGACAGGGACAATAGAGCGAGATCCAGAATGAAGCTGTATCTATAGTAACAATTACATAAGAGCCGACAGTGCCACCCAGCACGGAGACTTGATGGCTGGCTTGGCTGCAGTTTCTGCCTCCTTTGAACAGGAAGTCTCTATGAATATGGGGCCCTCAGCTTCTGCCTAGTTTGAAGGCTGAGATTTTTTTTTCTTTTAAAGCATTTTTGCATTTGGCTTTGGGTTTCAGGACAAAGAATACATTTCATACAACTCATTCATGCCTCTTTTTTCGTTTTCCTCTTGTTTAGCTTGCAGTTTTAAGGCTATAAAAAGCCTGGAACCCCCAGAAGTCTCATCCACAGCAGTTTCTGCAGAGCTTGTCACATTCATGATCTCTACTCTTCAAGACAATGAATATTCAGGACCCTAGAGCCAAGTATGTTAGAACAGCAGGGCTGCCATGGCTAAGTATCAAGTAGGTGTGCTCAGCTCAGAAGTTCAGGAGACTACAAGGCTGAGGTCAAGGTCATAGCAGCAGTGGTTTGTTCTGGGGCAGGAAAAAGAGTGAGCTCCATGTCTCTCAAAGCTTCTGAGTGAATCTCCCTTTTCCTTATTGGTAAAAAATGATCCTGGATCCCTGCCCTCAATTTCATGAGGCCATCTCTCTGCATGTGTATCTCTGTCCAAATGGCCTCTCATTATTTGGACAACAGTTACATTAGGTCACAATCCAGAACAACTTCATATTATCTCCCTGTACTTTCTTCAATGGCTCTCTTTTTTATTAAAGGCCCTTACTAAGGTGTTGGGGTTTAAAACTTAAACATATGTATCAGTATTTAAACCTATGTATGAGGTGTATGTGTCGCTTTTGGTGACTGTGATAAAACACCAAGACTAAGTTAACTTACCGAAGGAGAAGTCTGGGGGTGCTTGCAGTTGCAGGGGGTGATTTCCTAATGTCTGGGGTTGGTGGGGGGGTGATGAAAACAGCTGCTGGGCCAGGAACTAGAACTGTAAAATCTTTAACCATAACCATTAAGTGGAGGGAGCAAACAGGAAGAGGGGGCACACTATGAATTCTCCTGCCCCCCAGCAAGGCTGCATCACCTCCCCGAACAGTGTCCCTAACTGGACATTAAATAAATGCTCACATTCTTTTATGGGGGACACTATCATCCAAGCCTCCACCAAAGGAGAGGATAAAATGACACTCACAAACATTACCCACTGTGTTTCATTTTAATCTCATGGGGCTCTCTCACCAAGGTCCTGCCGTGGTCTAGGCACGCTGGCAAGCTCTGCACATTAGAGGGACTTGGGTATCAAGCCAGGAAAGGCTGTACATAATTGTCATCCTGGTGCTCAGGAGCCCGAAGCAGAAAGATGGCAGGTTTGAGCCTCACTACATGGGGAGTGTCAGGTCAGTTTGGCTACTTAATAAGGCTGCATGACTGAAAGAAAAACTCACAAGGGCCTGGCACTAGCAGGTGCCAAGTTCAAGTTCAAGGAAGGCCAAGTTTACACTTCATTCAACCAGAAAGGTTTCTAAGCAGCAGGCTCAGTGTCAGGAAATAATTGCAAATAACTATTTTCTAACCACAGACCCACACTCTGACCCTTTCCCACAGCCGTGTCCTTTGCAATCTGTTACACTGTCCTGAACGTGAAACTGCCACAGGCATGCCTACATTCGCAGCTGTGTGCTCCAGGAAGACAGTTCGTCAGTCAGATATTAATTGCTATTGTACAGATTCATTACTTGCTATTGTAACTCTGAGTTTTAATAATGAAACAACAATTATCTCTTAAACATTATCTGTATAAGTAATAAAATATAGCAATTCAAATTTTCTAAGCATTTACCTGGGGTTAGACAATGAAGCGAGTTTTGAGTCTCATCATTACTGTTCCTGCAACACATTTTTTTTTTTTTTTTTTTTTTTTTGCTGAGACAGGATGCCTAAGGAAATATTTATTTTGTCTTGCTGTTTGCAGGGTTTCTGTCCAGTTTGCCATCTCCACTGCTTAAGGTCGGAGGTGACCCAAAGCAGAATGTCATGGTGACAGGAATGTGTGACAGAGTGAAGAGTAACAAGGCAGGGGAGGTTCTCTGTCCCCTACATCTTCCTAGTAAGCTGCACCTCTCATTTCTAATGCATTTCAATGGCTTCAAATTATTAACCTGTCAATGGGGTGAACAAGTCAGGAAAGGTGGCGTGCGACTGGTACTCAGGAGCCTGAGGCAGAAGGATTGCAGGTGTGAGGCTGGACTACAAGAGAAGTTTCAGGCCAGTGTGGCTACTGTGCTTGGGGCAGGTTAGTGCTTTCATGACTAAAAAAGGGAAAAACAAAAATCACCTCTCAATGGTGTCCCCATCTGGACCACAGTCTTCAATACACAAGCCATTAGTAATATTTTATATATGAGACAAAATGTAGGAGAGAAGTGAATCTCCCAAGAATGAGCTGTTTGTTCCAGGTTGCAGAGAAAAATCAATGTCCCATGTAATCATGAACCAAAACCAGACAGGGGCTGTGAGTGCAAAACTTCCACCTGCCTCTTAATTAACATTAGTTCATGCACTTATGTACCAATAAGATCCATGGCAGGTATCACTTTATATAGCATAAAATATTTCACAGCCTCGGCTGAGACTCACCTTGTGGCGTCTACCCTCTGCCACCTGGAAATCCAAAGCAGCATGCTTAATCTGGTCTTAATCACTGAGCTTTCTCCAGCCCCACCTGTTGTTTTAAACACTTTTTAAAAATATCCTAATTTTTAATATAGATGTATTATTTTAGATATTTATGGGGGGTTGCCTAGTATGTAGGAAGCATTGGGCTCAATTTCCAGCAAACTCAACATGGTAGTGCATACTTATAATCCTATGCTGTGTGAAATAGAGGCAGGAGGTTCAAAAGTTCAAGAGCATCCTTGTATTCTAAGCTATAAAAGAAGGATTCTGAAGGTCCACATTGAATCAACTCAAGTTTTCTTATAAACAGGATGTGTTTAAATTATACTATAGTGGAGATGCCATGAAAACAAAATGTCTTTCCTTCTCTTATTACACAGACCAAGCAACTTCTTCAAACCCTTTCACTGCCGAGTGAGGGTGCACAGACAAATGTCTTCAGGCAAATGGAATGTGGCATGTATAATGCACAGTACTTCCAGTATGACCTATAAAATTTTCCAAGCCAGACAAGTACCCAGAGCTACATTACAATAAACAATTGGGTCCCTGGATGACAGCTGGGAGCCAAGTCCACTGACCTACATAACCAGGACTGAAAGAGGCAGAAACAAACTTTTATTATGTTGAACTATAAGATCTAAAGCCTGTTACAGCCGTCAGCACTGTTAATATATGTCCATGGTCCTACAAATCAAATAGAAATACAAATCATATTTCATGAAATGTCTAGCATCTCTGCTGTAACTGTGTCACTTTGGCCTGATTTATATTGCATACCACATCCTAGGAAAATGTCTCCATTTTTTTCCCTCTCAATTTGATATTGATTCACTCTGCAAAGAAAACCTGTTTCTGTTGCTCATGGCAATTTAAACCTACACAAGCCACGTGATCACTAACATGGCAAGAGACTAAGGAACTAGGACAAAGAATTTGGCAATGCAGACAGACAGACCAACATACATACAGACAGACAGATCGGCCAGCAGGCAGGCATGTGTTTGAAATATAAAAAAGAGAATACCTTAAAGTTAATATGTAAACCAATGCAGTGCATGGAGATAAATAAAATACATACAGAGGGCCTAGAAACAAATCCATGTATAAAAAAAAAAAAGGGAGAGAGAGAAATGACTGAAGAAAAACTTGCCCTCCTGTCTTTCTGGGGAAAAGTAGTGGTTTTGTCGGAACAGGGAGGATTAGCTAGGATTTATGGCATAGCCATAACCTATCTGTATAATTAGTATCAAGAGGAAGTTATAATTTCTTAAATGCTACAGAATTTACTTGGATTTCAAATTTAAGGTTTTCGTTGGTATGAGCTTCTTATTGATATAAAAGTGAAATGAATATTTATACTCTTATGGGTATTGTGCCTGTATAACACATTTAGCAATACAAGACTTAGACCCAGTCCTTCTTTAACTTTTTTTTTTTTTTTGATTTGGGATGGTTAGCCTGTGAGTTAAGGGACTATAGCAAATTCATGACTTTGAATTTATTGTTAGGGTGTTTTCTATATTTTATTTAGAAATAGCTGAGAGGAGTTAACAGACAACAGTTTAGGTTACCTTACATGGATAGTTGGATTTCAAAACGTCAGGAATCCATAGAATTGACGTCACAAATATTTCTATATTAATGTTCATTTTGATTAGAGACCTGTCTGCTCCTGACAGCTTCCTGTCTTGGATTCTAAGAAGAAATTGAGCATCCTTGGAGTTACTCCATTTGTGCGGAGACAGCCACTAGGCAAGAATTGCCTCTTTCCATCTATAGACAAATTACTGTCCAGAAAAGGACACACTCACAGAATAGTCGACTGATTATATCTGCCTAGACAGAGTAATCAGTCCTTAATAATTCTCCATCACTAAGGTCTGTCAGATGAGTCTGGGCCAGAAGGCTGAAGATTTGATGCTCCAACGTTCCGTAGTATAGGGGCTGTCCAGGTGTTCAGTGGTCTGTATAAATTGGCTAAGTTTTAGAAGCTATGCTTAGTGCTTCCCATAACTTCAGTTAACTCAGTCATTCTGGATTTCTGACGGGGTTGAAGACCTATAGTCTCATAGCCAATCCTGGCTATTTACTTTGAGAGAAAAGATCTGAGTGGATGGTTTTCAGCTGACATTCATTCTAAAGCCAAGAAAAAAGCCAGGTTCAAAACTAAGTGTTTTAGTCAAGAGAGATGACAGAGGTTCTGGTTAGTCAACAAAAGGATGGACTGGGTATTAAGACTATCTTGTACCTCATTGGTACAAATAGGAATAATTATGCTCTAATTGTATTTTGAGAGAAAAGTTTTATTTTAACAGGAAGGGTGATATGTAGGAGGAGCTAAGGGGGAAGGAGCACTGAGAGGAAGAGATGGAGTAAGGAGAGGAGAAGATGAGGTAGAGGAGAAGCTAGGTGATGAGAGAGAAAAAGAGAGAGAAAGAGAGAAAGAGGAGGGGCATGGAGGCAGATGTTTATGTGTCTCCACCAGTCAAAGATAGTTTATATATCTAGGTTGGGTATTAGGTTACACTTCTGATTGAGCATTACCATACTTATAAAGCCTTTGATTAACATTTAAAAAAATTGTATAAAAGCAAAAAAGAAAAGGGGGCACGGGATAGGGGTTTTCTAGGGAAGGGAAATGGGGAAAGGGATTGGCATCTGAAATGTAAATAAAATATCCAATAAAAAAAAGAATTGGATTAAGAATGGATTGTTCTGTTTACCCTGCTTAAAAAAAAAGGAAAAACTTGCCCTCAGGGAGGGGTTTGAGACAACTCACAGTAAGGGAAATTAATAGAAAAGTTTGGGTGGAGAAACAGCCTTTAGCTGACTGGGCTCTAGGTCAGGTATTTTAGTAACTCTGGCAGTTCTCAAATTCTTCAGCCCTTTGCAAATCCAAGAGGCTATTTCTGGTGCAATGTTCCTCTCTGTTTTATTATTATGCACCAAAATATTTAGTCTGTCAACAACATTCCATTGACCAGAAAAGGCTTTTCCTTTATAAAGCTGACATGTTAGCTGGATTTTCTTCTTAGAGTTAACGTGAATGGTCTGTTAGACAATGCCACACCTAGTATCTGACATCTTCAGCCAGAACAATACAATAAAAATAAAGTCTTTGAAAAAAAATGATGTGCTTTTCTTTTTAAAAGAATTCAGCTACTTCACATGTAGATTTGGATGAAGTCCAATACAATACAGAAGTTAGTGTTTATCTTCATACCTTCATTAGCTTAAGAAACAAATAATCTTTAAACACACGTTCCCAAATTTTTATTTCAGTCATCATTTCAAAAATCAAGGCAAGAAAATTACCTGGTTCTCCATTTTAGGTGGAGAGAACTATTCAACCTGATATGTTCCTCAGGAGGACATGTGTTTGAACACTTCATGCCCAGCTGGTGGCACTGTCTTGGAAGGTTCTGGAAGCTGAGGCCTTGCTGGAGGAAGTACATCACTAGGGGTGTTCTGTGACATTAGATAGCCTGGCTACGCTTCCTTTTACATCCTTTCTGTAGCTGATACAGGGTGGCAAGCTGGCTTCCAGCTTTTCTGCCTTATCCCACCTTAACCATGGACTAGCACATATAAAACTGAAAACTCAAACAAACCCCTTCTACCCTAAGCTGTTTTTGTCAGGGTATTTTATGCCAGCAACAGAAAAGAAACAGACAGAGGGGATAATTGACCTTAAGTAATTCTATTCAAGAATAAAACTTGTTATAAATTACCAGCTGTTTCTTTCCCATCCTATCCCTGGTGCACAGAAAGCCTAAATCTGATTTTCAAAAGTACACAGTAATCATCTTTTACATGTGACTTACTTCACTCAATATGTTCCAAGATTGATCCATCTGTACCATGGCCAGGTTGGATTTCCCTGTGTGGATGTACCACAAGTTATCCATCAGTTCATGGACTTTTCAGTTGTTTTGAAAATTATGAGCACTCACACGCATGCATGCTTTATATGCTACATGGCTTAGATCACCACAGCTCTCTACTGAGTGAGATAGACTGAAGTGTCAGCTGTTTGTGTGGGTCAAGTTTGTTTTAGCCTCTCCAGGTCAATTTAGAAACAGGCAGCCCATCCAGTCTGCCCAAGTATGATATTCTAATAGCTTAGTAAAGACAGTGCAATTTCTAGCAACAACATAAAGTTCCCAGCCTGTTCTTCCCTCCAGTTCTTTTTTTCTCCAAAGCAACTCTAAATTTTCCAAAAGGTCCTAAGCCACTCAGGCTAGCAAGGTATAAAGAAAAGCTCTGAGCGTTCCAGAAGGGTATGCCTTTGTTGGACCCGCCTCCAACTGGGTCCCACAAAGTCTCCGCTTGGCAGAAGATAGGATGCAAATAGCCGCTGTCTCTGTAGCTGTTGCCTCAGGCAGAACACCAGCGGGGAAGATCTGCTGCTGCCTGTCGCCCTCTCTGTAGCAGAGAGGAGAACCCTGAAGGCACACCGGCTCTCTTCTGTAGTGTTACAGCTCTTTGTTAAGCCCAGAAGTGCCAAAAGGCACTTGAGGCGGCGAAACGCCCCCCCAACCTCCCCCCAGATGTCAAAGAATGGACAGAAGTTCTTGAACACAGGATGATTCTTGCACGCTTTACTTCTCAATTAAGCTCAATATATACAGTTTGGGGTGGGTGAAGGTTTTAGCGGCAGGTAACCCCATTGGCTTAGTCTGAGGTTTTGGGGATGCCTCATATGCATGTGAAGTGAGCCTGGGGCACTATTCCTAAGTGACCTCTCAACCTCTCTCTGTGGGAGGGGCTGTGAAGGGTGGAAGCTGAGATCCAGGGGCCCAGGAACAGAGCTGAACGCCTTCCATCCCAATGGGGTCTCCGGGGTTCAAAAGCTTGTTCGACCAGGCACCTGGTTGTCTCTCATAGCTCAGCGCCCCACATGCCTTTCTCATCCTGTTTCTACCAATATGATTAGCTACCAGTGGCCTTGTGCCCATGTACAGCGATGCAGGTACTGGTTATTTACAATGCTGTCCTTGGCTATACAAAAACAAAAAATAATAAAATAAAATAAAATAAAATAAAATAAACCCGCATTCCTCCCAAATGATCCCCAAAGGTTTCCTCATTCTCTGGCTTCCTCGGCCTGTAAAGCCCAAATGAAAAGGACCTCACGAGATCCGTGGAGAACTGCAGACACACCCCAAATCACTCACGAGAAACACAACTTGCTGCAATCACATGAGGTTTACTGGCTAGCCAGGGCTGTCCTCACTTCTAGCCCATGCAGGGGTAGAGGAATTCAGCCCTGAACAAAAGAATTTTACAGCTTTTAAGGGAGAATCTACATACCAGGTGGGGGTGGAGTTAGGGAAGGGGGAAGGCTGAGAGTGGAGTTAGGGAAGGGGGAAGGAGGCAGAACAGGTCACTAGGTCATCAATACATTTGATCTCAAATTCTTGAGATGGATGGTATGTCACTTTATAATTGGCTATTTCAGACTAGTTTCACATCGTATAGCATGAGTTCTGGTTCAAAGGGGTCAGGCTTATCTCAAACTTTTAGCATTCTGGCACCAACTGTCTCAGGGCTGTTTGTTCAAAGCGCAGCTAGGCTAATCTCAGGCCCAGAATCCTGACACCATTAATCTTAAGGCTTGTTTAGTTAGGGCCATGTGTTCAATGGTCAGCTAATTTCCTGGGACTGAGGCGACACAGTGTTTGACTTACAGGTTTTTATGTCTTTGCTTTTAAGAGTAGAGTTCAGGGGGTCAACTTAGATTTTTCTCTCTTTCAGACCCAACGAATCTTGCTTGAAAATGATACACTGAGCTCCATTCTTAACAACTTGGAGTTCTTCGTTAGTAATGTCCTAGTGGTGAGCATGGTGCACTCGACCTAAATTTGCATGCTTACCTGCGTCTGTGTGGTTTTACCCATTTGTAGCAGAGCCCTTTCTTTTTGCTATTTCACTAAGTTAACTCGGCTGTGGAGAGACGCTCCTGATTATTCTTTTGTGGTTCCACTTCTGAAGCATGAAAACATGACTTTAAGGTAGAAAGATGGACACAGGTGGGTACGGAGAAAGGATAAATTTAATCACATCTTGTTGGGAAGGAGTCACTGACAAGGTTTTAAAAGCACCCACCTTGTGTGTATAGGTCAATGCCTCATTAATCAGAGTAATGACTTTATAGTACAGGACAAAGGTCCTCACACAGTCTTTTTAAAAGAAAGAAGGAAACTTTACAAAAGTGAAATCTCCAGAAAGAAAACAGTATGCTCCTAATTTGTTTCCATAGGAAAAGCACAGGCAGTGGGAGCCTGTCATGTTCATGATCATCTGACTTGTGAGACTGAATGTGAAGGGTCTTCTTCCTCTGAGACTGAACTCTTGAATGCATTTCCTGTGAACTCCTGTAACAGACACCATGTGCTGCTTCTTGTATTTTTTTTGATTTCCATACTTTGAAATTGAAAAAAATCAATCCTGGGAAGGGGCAAAGATCTCCCTTTGGTCTCGATCAGATACTGAATCATGTAAACAGTCTGTGTCTAAAGCATCTTTTCTTCACCAGTGTGAAGTCCAACACAAATCAGTGAATGGAAAGTGTAATCTTAGGGCTCAAACTGACACAGTCAAAGCATGACGTTATACAGTTGGCATTTGTATATATTGTCAGCAGCTCTAATAAAAGCTAACCATCTTCAGCACATTCAACAATTCCCCCATCAATTCACTTATGATGTGAAAGGTCCATGTTTTGGGTTGCCCTAGATCAGTAAGACATATTTGCGTGAGTAATATGTAAGGCATTCAATTTGCTCACTTTAACAGACACACAGGCCTTATTACCCAACATCTAGAAGAATGAAGGTCAAAAGGGGTCCTACATATATAGAGAAATACTAACAAAAATTTTTAAAGAAAATCAGTTTTATTTAGTCAAAACTTAAAAGCAATCAAAGTAAAACTAAAAAAAAAATCACATGTGTTACAACACAAGCATAATAAGTTATATATGATTCATCTTCTGCAAGTCACTAGACCTTCAAGTACTAGAAAATGCTTATGATATAATGTCAAGGGGGAAATACAGGCACACATCTAAATATGTATGTGAATATAAACTGTAAGTATATACATAAATAAACATGTGCTATATTCCCCAATGCTTAGACTCCATGAATTTTGAAATATGTAGTCATTTTAATAGCAGCGTTTTTGAAGGAAAAAGAAATAGTGCCACATAAAATTCATACAACTTTGAGATGCAATGGGGTTACAGAGCCAAGCAAATGTGTGAGGGCTGTGGGCTTTCTGATAGAGAAAATGCTGTTTGGCCTGTCTTAAAAGCATGTGAGTTAATGGGTAACTCATGAGAAAACAATAAATGAAGAAAAACAAGCCATACCAAGAGTATTGCTTTTATTGGAATTATATTATTTATCTAAATTTTTGTTATTTTTTGAAATTTCTATCTTGAACATTTGTAATATCTATAAACTAAACTGCAACAAAAGTATATTTAAAAAAAAAATCCCCAAAGAATTCAATATTGTCATTCAATAGAGTACTGTATAAAAGGCAGATTCCTGTCTTTGCATTTCAAGCTCCACCTTCATCAAGGTTGGTTTGAAATGCTATCGGCTATACTTCCTGGAACTTATCTATCCTTGAAACTTCTGGAGGAAGAATATATACCTTTTTACTTTGTTTTTATATTTCTCTTTCTTGCTTCTTTGACACTTTCAGGAGCAGCTGGCCATTGTTTAGAGAAACCAACCAGTATCATGGCAGATTTTCTGTTGTTTTCTCTACATCTAAACCAGCATGGTTTTGTAGAAGCCAATCTCAAGTCCAAAAATAACTATTACTCAGATGCAATCAACTCAGAAACTACCTGAATACACTGAATGCATTAATAAGCTTTTCTTGCTATTAATAAAATTCCTTATCTCTGTGATACTTCTTATTTAAATGAAAAGTCATCTCTTATTCTAAAAGGCCTACTTTGGTGGCTCTGGATTTGTCCAGAACATCATCAATTCTCCAGTAACAACAAATAAGTCAGAAATATTCAGACTTCCCTCAACACACACTGAATTCATAAAGCGTTAGTTATGCAGACATTGTAATTAGCATGTGCTAACTTTACAGCATTGTTCTGTAAAGACCAGCACATTCTGCAGGAAATGCTCAGATTTTATACTGCGCTTTTAAAAACTCAAACTGCCAGAATGCTGCAAGCAAAGGCACTAATAACATGCTATCCATTTTATTCACAGAAACACAAGACAAGAACTAATTCCAAATGACAGTGTTAGCAGGAGACAGTTAATGAGGAGTGGCACATGCTGGGAGCAGGGTGAGTATGTCCAAGTTTTCCCTTTTTGTCCAGTCAGTTCTTGTGGGACATTAGGATGTAACTGAAATAAAACTTGGATGGCTATTCTTGGAAACCATTTCTAGTTGAAGAGCAGACACAAAGCACCCCTGGCTGAAATAATCAATTTACAGCCATAAAGTACTTGGGAGTGGAAAGGGAGAACTCACTTAAATCTCCACCTGGTCAAAATACTCATCAGAGATACAGTGTATCTATTCCAGACCCATTGTATAGAGTAACAATTGCATGTACTGACTTCACCCTATCTAAACTCAAAGGAGTTGAACAATAAGGGATCTTTAAAAAAAAAAGCACTGATGTAGTTTTAGCGGTGTGTGTGTGTGTACGTACACACACACACACACACACACACACACACACACACACACACACACA
>JANHMN010000015.1:69030673-69070789 GCA_030674055.1 Rhabdomys pumilio
TAATAATAATAATAATAATAATAATAATAATAATAATAATAATAATGATGATGATGATGATGATGATGATGATGATAATGATAATAATAATAATAAAACACAGTTCCTAGGTTGATCTTAGATGGCCCAACAGCATCATTCCTCAAGTCAGCTGTTTCTTAGATGATACTCAGCTCAAGACAATGATCTTGGTGAGCTCACCATCATCCCTGATGTCACATGATTCCTTGTCCCAGATGTGCGCCTCACCTATCTACACAGCTGCTGCATGACTAATGGTGTTTCAAAGTCAGGTAAGCTGTACTAAAATGCATAGCTGTTTCTTCATTTAAGATATCCCGAGCCCCTTTAAAATCTATTATAAACTAAGAAGACCAAAGATTTGCTACTTTGGTTTGTACTTAGCAGGTACAATGCAACTGCTACCTTGATCCTACCCAACTTGCACCTTAGTGTCAAAGCAACCTGTAAAATCCCAATGGCTCCTCTCTGCTCATGGGGTCACCTGACACTGCCCTGTATCACAAGTATGCTATCAAACCACACAAATCACCAGCCTCAAGAAAAAAAAATCAAAATTGAAAACTCATAATCTGAATGTTTATCACTTTCCAGTAAAAATAAACTTGAACATCCTAAATGCCATCATTGTGCGTGAGGAGGACCCGGGACAGAAGACAGTGCCTTTTACAGACATAATTACAGCTACAGTGAGGTCACAAGGGTGGACCCAGGACGAGACAGGATAGATGCTCCAACCATAGAAAAATAGAAAACAAAGACCATGTGAGGACAGCGAGAAAGCAGCTATATGCAGGCTAAGAAAAAAAACTCAAGTGACACCTAGCCTGCCAACACCTCATCTTGAAGTTTGAGCTTCCTATACTGTGATAAAATCTGTCACTGTGGCTTATATCACCATTTGTGCTATGCCACCAGAGATTCCCTATGTGCCTAATACACCTGGCTTCACTTCTCTCAAACCCATCACTAAAAGCACCTTAGAGTAGAGGATGTTGCTAAGAAGTGCCCTTACTGAGTTCTCCCTCCTCTCCCCTCACACGCTGAGTCCCTTGGCAAACTCAGACCACCTCTTAATTCCCATGATGCCTCTGACCCTCCCTGCAGCTCTGTTTTTATCCAGTGGCAATGTAGTACTCCCTGCACACCTAGCACTGGGTAACACTCTCCAGGATGTGTTGTTATACATGGTTACCTGTGGGAATTCAAGGTACAAAGTCAAAGCAACCTGAGTTCAAGGTTCACTTTGCCTATTTACTAATTACACCATCTTGAGCAGATTATGAACGATCACTATAGTTATTAAACTATATAAAGTGCTAGAAATATTTATCTGATGCCCTTAGTGTCAAGCCAGATATTCAAAATGTCTGCAAGGCTCTTTAAGCAGAGTGCAAGGAATGTAGACAGGATATAAGCGAATAATATTTATATGTGTTACTATAAAAAACTGTGCAAGTTGATAGACAGGAGATAAGGCGATACAAGCTGACTGGATCGTTATGGAACTAACATACCAATCTTTTTTTAAAAAAGACATATCAATAGATAATGCTCCTACCTGGCCTAAAACTCTGCACATCAACTAGGCTGGCCTCACACTCATAAGGATCCATCCACCTTGGTCTCTGTATACATCACCATACTAGGCAGAGACAATCATTCTTGATCAATACCAGATCCCGATATGTTATAGCCTTAAAACATTGTTCATGTCAATCATTTCTCAAGACTGCATTATATTAGGAAATCAGAAGGTGAGGTGTAACAAAACAGGAGAAGAGATTTGGGGGATGAAACAGACAAGAGGTACATATGATAAAAAAGGGGCCACAAGAACATTGGATTGGCCAGAGGAGAGGAGAGGAGACAGGGACAGTAAAGACTGGGAGTTCCCACATATAGGATAGGGGTTCAAGGCCTGAGAACACCCATGGAGACTAACTTACAGTGGGGTTGGGTAAGCTTTTTAAACAAATGCTCAGAACAATCCTGCTAAAAAGAGAAATGAGACAGTCATAGATGACGGCCAAGAAACCGTATCACCAAGGGTGGACATGGTGAGCAGTGCCATGAAAAGGGAGAGGCCTTTGAGGCAAGAAGGTGGCAGGGAGCCAAGACAATAATCAAGGTCCTTCTCTGCATCTAAGGCAAAGTCAGTAAGGACCCAGACATCTCCATCTTCAACATGAGAGCACTGGAAGCATGAGACAGTCAACAATGTCATTCTGAACACAAAACTAATCTTTTCCAACTGACATTTTTCGTCCTGGATCTGAGGCACATTTGGACTTTAATTCTATATTTGGCTGAACTGAGAATGGCGAACACAGTAAAATATTATAAATACAAAACTAATTTAAAAAAAATTAAGCCTGGTAAACTAAGCCTTCATTGGCTTGAACTAACAATCTGGCTGAAATAAAATCCAACTGTCTTCATGCTGAACCCTGAACTCCCAATACATCCAGCTGAAACTATTGTGGGGATGGGAAGCCAAAATTAGTACCTGTAAAGAGCATTCTTGTGAGGTCTGACTGGACCCAGCACAGGCTAGATGACCTAGCAAAAGGCCAGAGGGACAGAACCTAACTATTAGATAAAGAGTGAAACCAGATATGTGGTGTGTGACGAGTGCCATAGATAGATAGGGAAGCCCCAGGGCGTTTCCTGGTTGGAAGTGAGCTTAAAAATCCCAGAGAAACTCCACTCTCGAGTCCATCATGACTAGGCCCCCTACTCCACGCCAGTCTGGACTCTGATGAGACCCAAATGATCATCCAATACACCACTGCACTGGGTATTGCCAGCGGAGCAAGACTCGCTGAGGCCACAGCCAAGGCCAAAAGAGGTGACAGAGAAGTCCGAGCCTGAACCTGAGCCGAGAACAGGTTGTATTTATGAGTGACTGAGTGATGTGGATAGTAGTAGCCATAGCTTTAGTATGTGCCTCCCTAGTTTGGTTTTGCATGTGTGCTGTGACTCTGTTATATGACACTGTGACTTTCTTATATGAACCCAATATTGAAAGTAAAGCATTTGAAAGACCAGATCTCGACTCTTGCCTGTCTGTCATAATTCCCGAGGCACCTCCTGTCAGAATCAACTGACAGTCTGGGATATAAGTGCTCGAGACAGTACCTCATGTCTGAACCAGATTTTAAGTAAAAAAGAAAATTATCTGTAGTGTAAATTGTCTAACCCTAACAGCAGAGCTCTTTGAGAGAAAAATAATCTCAAGGCCAAATGGAAGGTTTATGAACATACCCGACAAGGTAATCTCAAGACCAACTTTTACTATACGTCAATATAACACCGTTACTATTTTATACACATAATGGTATTATATTTATGAAGAAAAGACCCAAAGGCAGCAAGCAGCAGTCAGAGAAAAGCAATGTGGCAAACGTACTGCATTCAAGGACAAAGAATCTAAAGGGAGACAGTGAGAGCAAGCTACCAGAGAGGTTTGTACTCCATTCTGAACTCTGTGGCTCAGTTCTATTTTATTAAATGACAGAGCCATAACTAACGGAAGCAGGAACACACACACACACACACACACACACACACACACACACACAAGACCAAGTACCCATAACCCTGTAGACTTTGGATGAACTTCTTTCAAGTAAGAGCTTCCCTAGAAAATCCCTCAACAGGCACTGTGATGCTTACAAGAATGCAACAGACACAGGGTTTGGTGCACAAAACTGCTTAAACTCAGGCATGGCAGCTCTTGCCTGGAATCCCAGCATGCAGTGAGAGAGGCACTAGATACACAGGTTCATGTTCGGCCACATGATAACTGTGAGTTCAGCCTGGGTTCATGAGAACTAACGAGTGGTGTCTTCTGCAGGGACTTTGCATAATATATGCCACAAATGATATTCAAGCATAAAGGCATTTTCTCATAAGTTTGCTCAAACTAGGAAAGGTTATGGAGATTTCCTCTGAAATTTTACAGTTGATTTCCTGGGTCAAAATGTGTATGCTTAGTTTTGACATATAGCAAAATATACTTAAGAACTGAAAGCATTAAACTCTACATCCTACAGAATATGTAGAATCCATTCAAATGATTTCAAAGGATTCTCTCCCCACCCCTAGCCAACTCTACTCCATGTATGCAAAAAGAACCAGGTATATAGAATAGAGTGTGGCTCAGAGGTAGTGTATTTGACTGGCTTTGAGTAGGATCCTGGGCTCAATCCTCAGAACAGTGGGTGGGGGCAGGAGGAAGGAAACAAATACATGGATAAACATGGGGAAAGTACCCACTATTTTGACTCAGGGGAATTATCTAGACTAGTCTCTTACAAGCTACCTGCATGAAGGCTAAATGCTTTCCCTCCCATGCCTCCAAATTCACTTGAGAAGATGATAACAGCAGCTACCTCCTAGGGTTGTAATGGAAATTAAATGATTATGCTAACACAGGCAGAGTTTGAGCATACTTGACAAGTAATAATGCTGGCTGGGAAAGTTATTGTTTTAGACAGCAAATCCAATATTCTAAGTTCTATTTCCAGTTCCAGTCATTCTACAAGTGGAGCTTCTATCACCACATCCAAACCCAAAAGCATGGCTGTGGGAGAGTGCGCCAGTCACAGCTAGGGAGGAAGACAAGCTTGTCGGCATGGAATTGTGTATGCAGAGCACCTCCTTCTTATTGGCTAAACAACATGATTACATGCATTTTGCCAGATATAATTTCTTGATTGACTCTTCACTGTATATATATAATCTATTTAGAAATACTACACAGGTACTAAATTATTTTTTTAAATATACCACCTAGAATAGTTACAACCAGCTAACACATGAGATTATCTTGTCTCTTTAAGCAAGAAATTATTTCAGTCTTCTCATCTGAAGCAATTACAACGATTTTGCCACTCCCAATATCTACCATACATGTGCAGGTATATTATGTATGCTTGCATTTAGCTCTATATGTGCAGTTTGAAGAAAGGCTGTCTTATTAAAAAAAAACTCCTTTAATGGGAAAAATGTCTCAAAATGCCATCTATGAGAAAAGAAAAAAAAAAAAACCTATTTTGAGTTTTGTCTGTTTCAAGGGTCTATAGAATTTTCTCACCTTACCCATTTCTAAAATTCTCAAGGCAGTAATCCACAGGAACAATGGTGGACACTTAACCAGAACCAGAGAAAGGAACAGATAGGAGCCACTCACAGGACAAAAATGAGATGAATAGTATCTTAAATTTAATTTCTTTTCCCACCTGCATTTTTTTTAAATGAACAAAATGTTTGTTACCTTTTTGTGTGGGGCTGTGAGAAGCAGCTGGGTGCTTGGTCAAGCAGGAGCTTGGAACCCTGGAACCCTACTGGATGGCAGGAGTTCAGCTCTGCTCCCAGGCCCTGGTTCTTTTCATTTAGCTTCAGCCCTCCAACAGCCATTCCCACAGAGAGGTCTACGGTCAACAGTCACACCTCAGGCCCTAGAGAGATTTACATACTGATGAGGTACCTGAAGACCACGGGGTGGAGGCAATTAAACCTTCTTCCCCAGCCACTCCCCTCTCTCTCCCTCCCTATTTAACTTAGGTCTGCCCTGGGTTTTGGGGGGATGCATCCAGATTCATCCACCATCTGCCATGACATTAAAGCCAGTAAAAACCCATGGACTTTCTCATGTCATTAGGGCTGTGCCGTGAGGAACTATGGAGCCACAACAGCTGAGCCTAACTTTCCCCTGGAGGAACCCAGAGTGTTCCCAGCCAACTACTCACAGTCTGTCTTGGAGGAACCCTCTCTTGCGATTCTCCAGCAGAGAGGGTTCCTCCAGAACAGACTGGAGGAACCCTCTTTTTACCTACATTTTTAGTCTATTTTTAATCTGATAAAAATTATCCCAGTGATTTTATAAACACAATATCACTTATTGTCCACTGTTTTATTCTCCATTGTAGGCTATGCTTTTAGGTACGCGCTTCCATTACATACCATGTTCTTTCACAAAATTTGTGAGATAGAGGCTTATACATATAAAGACATTTCAGTGAAGAGGCTCACAGTATCAGCTCAGAACAGCCTTGGTATTGTAAGAAACTGCTGCCTGAGCAAAGGAGAAGAGGTACTCATATATCCTTAGCTCAGTGCTATGAAGTTGTACAACTGCATTCAAGGACTACACTTTATCAGTGAATGTACATCAAGTTCATACTGCAGCAATAACTTCAGAGTCTAGGAGTATTAAGTTAAGGCTTGAAGTGTATAAGCTGAATGGATGGGTGGGTGGGTGGGTGGGTGGATGGGTGGATGGGTGGATGGATGGATGGATGGATGGGTGGATGGGTGGATGGGTGGATGGGTGGATGGGTGAATGGATGGGTGGGTGGGTGTATGGAAAGATATAGGGGTGAGTGAATAGATATATCAATAAGGATAAGCAGATAGATGGTTATGTGAGTCAATGTCAATGGATGAATTGGTAGATCTCTTTTTCAGGTTATATAGCTAGAATTACAGCCATTCACGTAAAGTAGACACGACAGCATGCAAGGTGGCAGCATTCTTTATTGTAAGACAGTAAGTAAGAAGATAGACATCACTGAGGTCTAAAGCACAGCAGTCTCAAAATTCTGACTTGCTACACAGGGTTATAAATGGCAGTACTACAGAGGTTGTGCTCCATGACCTAGCAGCATTCCTCAGAGCTGGATTTGGAACGAGATTTAAATGAACAAATCTGAACAGCACTTGCAGTAAATCTAACATACAGGGTAGCTGTCCTCACACTGTAGGATTCCAAGCATTAGAAGCAAAGCCTTTTGCTTTTCTTTTTTTCTCTTGAGATGTACATAAAGGAACCATAGGACATTATGAAAATTAAATAAAGGGAGTGATCCTCTTCAGCTCTGTGCAAAGCCAAGGGCACAGAGCAGATCACATGTAAGAAAATCTCCCCAAGTTCAGGACCTTGACATTTAAGCTAAACAAAACTGCTGAGTAATGTTCTGTACTGTTCATCTCTCATATTATTAAATAAAAACAAACAAACAAATGATGGAACTAAAGAGAGGGATCAGCCAGCACAGGGCCTGTCACATAGTCATGAATATTGGAGTCTGGAGTCTAAGAACCAGAGCAACTAGTTAGGCACTGTTGGGCATGCTAGTCAGGCAAAGGCAGGAAGACCTTGCTGTGCAGCTAGATTAGTGAGCTTCACATTAAGTCAGAGAACCAGTCTAAAACCAAAGATGGAGGGCTGAAGGGAGAGCTCAGTGGTTAAGAACAACTACTATTCTTGCAGAGAACCAGGTTCCTAGCATCCATACCAGGCAGCTCACAAACTGTTTCTAACTCTAGCTCTAGAGAATATGATGCCCTCTTGTGGTCTCAGTGGGGAGTTATACATATATGTTGTGTGTCTTAGGGTTTCACTGCTGTGAAGAGACATTATGACCAAGGCAACTCTTATAAGGACAATGTTTAATTGGGGCTGGCTTACAGCTTCAGAGGTTCAGTCCATTATTATCAAGGTGGGAGCATGGCAGTGTCCAGGCAGGCATGGTGCAGGAGAAGCTGAGAGTTTTACATCTTCGTCTGGAGGCTGTTAGCAGAATAGTGGCTTCCAGGCAGCTAGAATGAGGATCTTAAAGCCCACACCTACATACTTACTCTAACAAAGCCACACCTCCTAATAGTGCCACTCCTTGGGTCGAGCATATACAAACCATCACATTGTGTGTACATAGGCACACACATTGACATAAAAATTTTAATTAGTCTTTTTAAAAAATATATATGGTCAAGAGTGATTGAAGAAGACACGTAACAGCCTCTGGCCTACAAACACATGTAGGTATACACACATGTACATGCATTCACTCACGCACTCATTCACACACACACACACACACACACACACACACACACGAGCATGTGTGAGAAGGAAAAAAGAAAAAGACAGCTGTTCTGTATAGCAGCAATACAATGACAAAATCCTTCAAGAATATCTGTGTTGGAAACATACTCTTGTAGAGGCATAAACTTTTCCTGACACCAATGTCAAGCAATTCTAAGCAAATTTGAATAGAGTAGGGATTAGGCTAGGAGAAAGAGGCTAAGAGTAAGAGAGACAGAGAAGAAAGAGTGAAATCATGTAAAGTGGAGGGGTGGGACGGCACCCACTGTTGAAGTAGTTAACCCAGGAAGGTTTTCCTCTGGCCTGATTCTTTCAGGATTTCCCAGGTAGCATCCTTTTAGTGACTGGGCTAAGTGATGCATGATAAATGGCCCCCAGCCTGCACCCACCATCAACAAAGGCCCACTTGGCCTGGCTGTAGAAACAGAAAGTTCATTCATTACCCAATGTGAACAAACAGAATGCATGTTTGTGATAAATAACAGCCATTATGGAACTACAGGGCTCACTGGGAATTCCCCAACACTTCTTTGACATTAATGTAGTATTTGTGGAAAGCTCCGTGAGGCTCTCTCATCATTTAGTGCTTCATGTTTTATGTGGGACACTATGAGACAATTACTTCTTTGCTGAGATGCAAGAGTCTCAACAAATACTGAACATCTCCTTTTATATCACAAGCCAACTGGTAAGGCATATGTCCGGGCACAAGGTTAGCAGAGGCAAATAAAGGCCACCCAGAGCATAGAGGAGACAAGATCCAGTCAGGTTCGACCTAATCAGAAGGTCAATCACATGTATTACTGTCTTATATTCTGGATCAAAGAATATACTACAGGGACCCACAGATCCTCAGATCCACAGGGACTTGAGAACCACAATTAGCCTCTTTACTCACAATCCGTGCCATGGTGTTTACACACCAGCTGCTGTCACTGAAGACAAGACTTAGCATTCTATCCTCAGGAGTTCTTTGGCCAGTCCATTCCAACTGGTTCAATTCTAAGCCCATCCTAACTGGCTCTGTTCCAGTGCATCGCACCCTGGCCAGATATAGTCCATCCTCTGGTCCCCATAGAAGCTCCTCAAGAGCACTCAGGAAGTGCCCAATAATGCATGGCAAGTGTCTTTGCCAAGCCTATGTCTCTACTCTCATTATTCACTGTCAACCATAAGCTAGCACTGTGCAAATGAAGGGGTCACACTGTGCATAGAAAGAGTTCATATGCCTTGCTTTAGTCTAGTGGCATCCTCCAATGGAATAGAGAGAGCTTAGGTGTCACGGTTTACATATTACCAAGTGCTGGCATCCACAAGAGCCAGATAGTGATTGTAAACACATGTGTCACTATGAGAGAGGATGATCAGATGTATACATGCATACCAGACAGTATCCATACAGTTAGAGGGTCTGAGTTTCTATGGGAAAGCATTTCCTAAATGGTTAGCCTTTTAAAATATGACAGCTATTTTGTCAATAGGAAAACATGGACTACAGAAACCATGTAGTCTGAGATGAAACTTCACAATAAAATGATACAGAGAGGCACAAACAAAACACACAACAGAAATGTAGCACTCACTTAATACTAACAGAACAATCAGAGCTCCTCATGTGGAACAGAAGTCAGCAATGATGCCTGAGCTATAAGAATCAGCAACTGAAAATATGTATTAAGGGGAAACCTATTTGATGTTTAAAAAGAGAACTTGAATTTGCCAAAACATAAAAATCTGTTAAGTGGTATACATGAAGTGATGTACTATTTTATTACACCATACCATAAGAATTTTACAATGTTTTACAATAAGCAAGATAGGAGCTATATTCAGGAAGCAACCTTTTAACAAAGTAGATTATCCCTTATGCCCTGGATTTCTAATGCAGAGACAGCAGGGTCAGGTTAATTGTCATAACCTATATCCTAGAATATAAGATCTTTGTATTTTGCCTGATATTACTATTCAGCAATTTTATTCATATACAAACCAATAGAGCTTAGCTTGAGGAGACATTAACAGATAACACCACAGTGAGGAACATTACAGTGGACAGACAAACTGGTAAAAAATATCATAGAATGCATCTCCAGCAGTTAGACAGTATACAGAAACAGATACACTATGTTCTAACCTCCTTCCATCTCTCCAGTCAAATGTGTGATACTTGCTATGGAGATAATAAGGGGGAAGATGGAGCCTAATTATGTACTCAGGTGACAGGGAAACTAGAGCTGGAAAACCATCTCCAAAAGTATAAATTGTGAATTAAACCTCCAAAATGTGATTTTAACCTAGTATTTCCCAGAATAAGCAAGGTTATTATTCATCACAAGAAACAATTCTCCAAAATAGAAACTTAAAACAACGTGATATTTCTTATTCTTTACTGTCATGGACAGAATGTGAAATGTCCCAATAGGATCATGTGTGTCCCTACCTGATGGTGCTATTTTGGCAGATCCTTTGGAAAGATCACTGGAGTCATCATAGGAACTGTACCTTCCCCACCACTTGTCCAGGACAAGGTGAAGCTGCTTCTCTGCCATCATGACACATGTAACCATGAAAGACAGTCTCTGAAGTCACAAGACATACATACCAATCTCTTCCAACTTATGTTGTTTCTATCAAGTATTTTTGTCACAGAAATGGAAAAAAAACCCAATTACCACAGTTCCACCCCTCCTATGTCATCTGTGGGAGGCAGTCTGAAAGCTCTCCCTTCAAGCTACTTTGCCTGCAGAACACAGGATAGAGGTAGAGAGAGAAGCATGACCTCAGTCTGATGGCTTCTTACCCAAGGAAGAGACCACATGAGCCACAGGTTTAGTGAGGACTGTGTGAAATCGCATCCCAGCCCCACTCCATGTCTGAGCATGTTCAAGACTCAGGCTCAATGTGGAAACAAGCAGAGGGTGAAATACTCTCTTCCATGTTAGGAGACAGAGAGAGTAATGTACTTCCTGGAACACAGAAGCCACTATATAAATCACCACTGGGCTTCAGAATAGGCTAGGAATTGATACCATAAAAAATGCTTTAAAATTTAGAAAGGTTTATGTTTCTGTAACTTATCATATATAAACTCCCCACTGATGGTAACAAGCATAAAAAAGAGGGTTTACTCAACCATATATAAGATACAGTAATCATCCTCAGGAGAACTAAGTCCAACTCCAAGCCATAGTAAGTGCTCAGGAAAAAAAGGCAAGCCATTCACATGCTGTTGGCAAATCAGCAGTCATTGAAAGAAGAGAAGAGGACATTGTAAAGACATCAGAGTTCTAAAGGATGCCCCTAAAAAGCCAGGGGAGAGAGGGTCAGGTGAGAAATACATTATCCAGTGATTTCCACTGACCTGATCAATCATCGACAGCCTTCAATGTCATTCCGGTGTCAGCCACTCAGAATCACAGTAGGCTAGCCCCTCATGCTTCGTGAAATGTTAGCATGCTTACATTGATATTCACTAAATGGAGTGCTCCCATTTAGTGAAGGGAGAGAAGGTAAATGTTCATAGCAGATACCTCATTGCATCTCCAAAAGATGAAGGATGATTATCCCAGCTCCATCCCGAACTAACACAAGCTTATTCTGACATATTGATTTAATCTGTTTGAAATAACACAGTTACTAGTGATAACAATATCTAAAGATTTTTTTCAGTATTGTTCTTATGTCACACATATATACTAAGGAATTTACATAAATTTACTAAAATTATGAAATTAGTACCTAAAAAATGACACCAAACCTCAAATCTTACTCCAATCTTATCAAGCTTATTTCAGTCTTAATGTTCTCTTCTGGATATACTTCAAAATCTAATAACTAACAACTACTTCAGGATTTATCTATGCATCTGTATTTACAATCATGTGTGACAGACTCTTTTAAATCCCAATAGTAAGTATAGAATAATTAAACTGTTCCTGTTCCCCTACTGTGTCCTTCTCACCATTTCTCTGGGTCACAACTACAAGCAAAGGCATCTTGTGAGTGGCAAATCCCCGTATTCCTTTTAATACAAACAGCCACACATTTGAAACATTTAACTCACTTTGCTTTAAAATAAGACTGGGGAGGGCAGTTCTGATGAATAACCCAGAATTGTTATTTTCTACCTAATATACACCCAAGAGGACAGTTATACTGGTGCATTACCAATGTCTGGATCCTCACAAATGATCCTTATCATAGGCTCCAGGGCAGGGAGGTCAATCCTGGGCTATACTGGGCTAGGTCTCATCTATTATGCTCACTCAAGAGCTTTGAACTAACAAATCAAAGTTGACTATCTGTCAACCCAGTAGGCAAACAGTTAAGAAGTTGTAGTTTACTCCACTTACAATATGCTTGCTTGTGGGAAAAGTATAATTTTACTAAAAAATTCCATTTAGACTGAAAATCTTCACAGTGGCCTCAACCCATAGCTATGTTTTTTCCTACTGCAAAAGGAACCATCTCTGCTGAACATTTTAGCTGTCTTCCACGCAGATACACTTAGAGTAAAATTCCCCAGCTACCATCTACCTTATTTTCTTAGACCATGTGTCACATGGCACAGAATATGTAGATCATGCCAGGCTGCCAGCCAGAGAGCCCAGGAATGTGCGTGTCTCCACCTCCACAGCACTGGGAGTACAAGAGCACAGGAACACATTCAGCCGTCCAGCTATTCTACATGGCTTCTGAGGAACAAACTCTCACTCTCATGCTTTCAAAGTGAGCATTCTGCCACCTACTAACTAACCCATGAAGAGAAGTTAAGAGTGGCTGGCGAAATTATTTGAAGTCTCCAAACAAACCTCGAACCACAAACTAACCCTCCAGCATCCAGATACCGTTACTATCCATCTTCTCTGCACTTGTGGACAGACGTTCAAAGAAAGTCTGAGCTTTCCTGCACTGTCTTACCTCACCGACTTCTATTCTGAATGGATGTGTATTTTACCTTCATGAAGAAACCATTTTTTGTCTTTAATAGACTATAACATAAAATCAGCAACACAGTGTAAGCCTCTCACTGTTTCTGCTGAGCAACACTGAGCTCACTTTATTTTATTTATTTATTTTTTTTCAATTTTTTTTATTGGATATTTTATTTACATTTCAGATGCCAATCCCTTCCCCCATTTCCCTTCCACAGAAAACCCCTATCCCGTGCCCCCCTTTTCCATTTGGCTTTTATACAATTTTTTAAATGTTAATCAAGGGCTTTAAAGTATGGTAATGCTCAATCAGAAGTGTAACATAATACCCAACCTAGCCATGTAAACTATCTTTGACATGTGAACTTCTGGCTCCATGCCCCCTCTCTCTTTCTCTCTCTTTTTCTCTCTCATTACCGAGCTTCTCATCTACTTCCTCTTCTCTTCTCCTTACTCCATCTTTTCCTCTCAGTGCTCCTTCCCCCTTAGCTCCTCCTACATATCACCCTTCCTGTTAAAATAAAGCTTTTCTCTCAGAATACAATTAGAGCACAATTATTCCTATTTGTACCAGTGAGGTACAAGATAGTCTTAATACCCAGTCCATCCTTTTGTTGACTAGCCAGAACCTCTGCCGTCTCTCTTGACTAGAACACTTAGTTTTGAACTTGGCTTTTTCTTGGCTTTAGAATGAATGTCAGCTGAGAACCCTCCACTCAGATCTTTTCTCTCAAGGTAAATAGCCTGGATTGGCTATAAGTCTATAGGTCTTCAATGCCATCAGAAATCCAGAATGACTAAATTAACTGAATTTATGGGAAGCAATAAGCGTAGCTTCTAAAACTTAGCCAATTTATACAGATCACTGAACACCTGGACAACCCCTATACTACCGAATGTTGGAGCATCAAATCTTCAGCCTACTGGCCCAAACTCATCTGACGGACTTTAGTGCTGCAGAATTATTAAGGGCTGGTTACTCTGTCTAGGCAGATATAATCAGTCGACTATTCTGCAAGTGTGTCCTTTTCTGTAGATGGAGAGAGGCAATTCTTGCCTGGTGGCTGTCTCACCACAACAGGAGTAACTCCAATGATGCTCAATTTCTTCTTAGAATCCAAGACAGGAAGCTATCAGGAGCAGACAGGTCTCTAATCAAAATGAACATTAATATAGAAATATTTGTGACGTCAATTCTATGGATTTCTGACGTTTTGAAATCCAACTATCCATGTAAGGTAACCTGGACTGCTGTCTGTTATCTTCTCTCAGCTATTTCTAAATGAAACATAGAAAACACCCTAACAATAAACTCAAAGTCATGAATTTGCTATAGTCCCTTAACTCACAGGCTAGTCATCCCAAGTCAGTTAAAAAAGTTAAGAAGGACTGGGTCTAAGTCTTGTATTGCTAAATCTGTTATACAGGCACAATGCCCATGAGATATATTCATTTCACTTTCATATCGATGAGAAGCTTATACCAACGAAAACCTTAAATTTGAAATCCAAGTGAATTTTGTACCATTTAAGAAATTATAACTTTGCCGGGTGGTGGTGGTGTACGCCTTTAATCCCAGCACTTGAGAGGCAGAGGCAGGTAGATTTCTGAGTTTTAGGCCAGCCTGGTCTACAGAGTGAGTTCCAGGACCACCAGGGCTACACAGAGAAACCCTGTCTTGAAAAAAAAAAAAAGAAATTATAACTTCATCTTGATGCTAAATTATACAGATTTCTACCAATAGGTTATGGCTCTGAAATAAATCCTAGCTAATCCTCCCTGTTCCAACAAAATCACTGCTGTTCCCCAGAGAGACAGCCCCATATTAACCACCTTAGTCCCCAAGCCCAGGGAATAGGGGCACTGACTCTTTTTTAACTTCTTCAAGCTGATTAAGGGCATCGGGACATCAGAAGAGGGGTGGGGGGAAGAGCAAATTGATAAGTCTCCGACGCTGTGTCCTCACTGCATCCAGATGGAACTCTCAGACACCGGAGACTTCAATAGGTCCGCTCATTTTGCTTGATGAGTAGATACACCAAGGCTGTGCATTCTGCAATATACAATTCTCTGCACAAGTTTTAGTATCAAGAAAAAAAAAATTTTTTTTTCCCCTAGAGGGCTGACATTTTTTTTTTACAGATGTTGTTTCTAACAACTTTTCCCCCCTTTTATGTAGTTGGTTATAATATTTACATTTCAAGTTTTATCCTCTTATCCCATTCCCCCACCACCCAGGAACCCCTTATCCCATCCCCCCTCCTTATATCCCTTCTATGAGGCTGTGCCCGCATCCACCCCCAACCCCCACTACCCCCTCCTCACCCTCACACTCCCCCCCTTCTGTGTTGACTTTTCATGGGACCAAGAATCTCCTCTCCCACACATGCCCAACAAGGCCATCTTCCCCTACATATACCACAAGAGTCGTAGGTCCCTCCCTATGTGCTCCTGGGCTGGTGGTTCAGACCCTGAGGGGCTCTGGATTGTTTGGTATTGTTGCTTTTCTCCTGGGGTCACAAACCCTTTCTGCTCCCTCAGTCTTCTAAGTTCTCCCTTGGGAAACCCTTGATCATATCAGTGGTTACCTGTGAGCATTGTCCTCTGAATATGTCAGTCTCTGGCAGATCTCTAAGGAGACAGCTATAATAAGTTCTTGACAGCATGCATTTCCAGTCTTCTACATCAACGTCTAGCTTAGGTGACAGTACATGGATGGATGTCCAGGTGGAATGGTCTCCTGATGGCTCTTCCTTCAGTTTCTGTCTCATGTTTTGTTTCCATAATTGCTCCCTTGAGTATTTTTGTTACTGGTTCTAAGTAGAACTGAGGCATGCCCTCTTGGTCTTTCTTCTTCATGAGCTTCACGTGGTCTGTGGGTTGAGTCTTTGCTATTTTAAGTTTTTGGGCTAACATTCGCTTAACAGTGAGTAAATATCATGTGTGTTCTTTTGTGATTGGGTTAACTCACTCTGGATGGTAATTTCTAGATCCATCCATTTGACTATAAATTTCTCGAATTCATTATTTTTAATAGCTGAGTAATACTCCATTGTGTAAATATACCACATTTTCTGTATCCATTCCTCTGTTGAAGGACATCTGGGTTCTTTCCAGCTTTTGACTATTATAAATAAGGCTGCTATGAACATAGTGGAGCATATGTCCTTGTTATATGTTGGAGCGTCTTTTGGGTATATGCCCAGGAGTGGTATAGCTGGATCCTCAGGTAATGCTACATCCAGTTTTCTGAGGAACTGCCAGACTGATTTCCAGAGTGGTTGTACCAGATTGCAATCCCACCAACAGTGGAGGAGTGTTCCTATTTCTCTGCATCCTCACCAACATCTACTTACTATCACCTGAGTTTTTGACCTTAGCCAAATGACTAAGTGTGAGATGGTATCTCAGGGTTGTTTTGATTTGCATTTCCCTGATGACTAAGGATGCTGAGCATTTCTTAAGGTGCTTCTCAGCCATTCGAGTTTACTCTGTTGAGAATTCTTTGTTTAGGTCTGTTTCCCATTTTTTAATAGGGTTATATGGTTTTCTGAAGTATAATTTCTTGAGTTCTTTGTAAATCTTGGATATTAGCCCTCTATCGGATGTGGGATTGGTTAAGATCTTTTCCCAATCTGTTGGTTGTCTTTTTGTCTTATTGACAATGTCCTTTGCCTTACAGAAGCTTTGGAATTTTATGAGGTCCCATTTGTCAATTCTTGATCTTAGATCATAAGCCATTGGTGTTCTGTTCAGAAAATTTTCCCCTGTGCCTAGGTATTCGAGGGTCTTCCCCACCTTCTCTTCTATTAGTTTCAGTGTATCTGGTTTTAAGTGAAGGTCTTTTATCCACTTGGATTTGAGCTTTGTACAAGGAGATAAGCATGGATCGATTTGCATTTTTCTACATGTTGACCTCCAGTTGAACCAGCACCATTTGCTAAAAATGCTGTCCTTTTTCCACTGGATGGTTTTAGCTCCTTTGTCAAAGATCAAGTGACCATAGGTATGTGGGCTCATTTCTGGGTCTTCAATTCTATTCCATTGATCTTCCTGCCTGTATTTGTACCAATACCATGCAGTTTGTATTACTATTGCCCTGTAGTACAGTTTGAGGTCAGGGGTGGTGATTCCCCCCAAAGTTCTTTTCTTGCTGAGAATAGTTCTTGCTATCCTGGGTTTTTTGTTGTTCCAAATAAATTTGCAAATTGCTTTTTCTATATCTGTGAAGAATTGATTTGGAATTTTGATGGGGATTGCATTGAATCTATAGATTGCTTTTAGCGAGATGGCCATTTTAACTAAATTAATCCTGCCAATCCATGAGCATGGGAGATCTTTCCATCTTCTGAGGTCTTCTTCTACTTCTTTCTTCAGAGACTTGAAATTCTTGTCATACAGATCTTTTGCTTGCTTGGTTAGATTCACTCCAAGATATTTTATATTGTTTGTGACTATTGTGAAGGGTGTCATTTCCCTAATTTCTTTCTCAGCCTGTTTATCATTTGAGTATAGGAAGGCTGCTGATTTGTTTGAGTTGATTTTATATCCAGCCACTTTACTGAAGTTGTTTATGAGGTTTAGGAGTTCTCTGATGGAAATTTTTGGGTCACTTAAGTATACTATCATATCATCTGCAAATAGAGAAATTTTGACTTCTTCTTTTCCTATTTGTATCCCTTTGACTTCCTTTTGTTTTCTAATCGCTCTAGCTAGGACTTCCAGTACTATATTGAATAGGTAGGGTGAGAGTGGACAGCCTTGTCTAGTCCCTGATCTTAGTGGGATTGTTTCCAGTTTCTCTCCATTTAGTTTGATGTTGGCTACTGGCTTGCTGTGTTTAGGTATGGACCTTGTTACTATGTTTAGGTATGGACCTTGAATTACTGCTCTTTCCAGGACTTTTAACATGAAGGGATGTTGAATTTTGTCAAATGCTTTCTCAGCATCCAGTGAGATTATCATGTGATTTTTTTCTTTGAGTTTATTTATGTAGTTGATTACATTGATGGATTTTTGAATATTGAACCAACCCTGCATTCCTGGGATAAAGCCTACTTGATCATGATGGATGATTGCTTTGATGTGTTCTTGGATTCTGTTTCCGAGAATTTTATTGAGTATTTTTACATCAATATTCATAATAGAGATTGGTCTGTAGATCTCTTTCTTTGTTGGGTCTTTGTGAGGCTTTGGTATGAGTGTAATTGTAGCTTTGTAGAACGAATTGGGTATTATTCCTTTTGTTTCTATTCTGTGGAACAGTTTGAAGAGAATCGGTATTAGGTCTTCCTGGAAGGTCTGGTAGAATTCTACACTAAAACCATCTGGCTCCGGACTTTTTTTGGTGGGGAGATTTTTTGATGACTGTTTCTATTTCTTTAGGGGTTATAGGGCTGTTTAGATGGTTTATCTGCTCCTCGTTTAACTTTGGTACCTGGTATCTATCTAGAAAGCTGCCCATTTCATCCAGATTTTCCAATTTTGTTGAGTATAGGCCTTCATAGTAGGATCTAACAATTTTTTTAATGTCCTCTGTTTCTGTTGTTATGTCTCCCTTTTCAGTTCTAATTTTATTGATTTGAGTGCTGTCTCTACGCCCTTTGGTTAGTCTGGCTAAGGGTTTGTCTATCTTGTTGATTTTCTCAAAGAACCAGCTCCTGGTTTTGTTGATCTTTTGTATATATATATATATATTTTTGTTTCAACATGGTTGATTTCGGCCCTGAGTTTGATTATTTCCTGCCGTCTACTCCTCTTGGGTACATTAGCTTCTTTTTGTTCTAACACTTTCAGGTTTGCTGTCAAGTTGTTAATGTACGCTCTTTCCATTTTCTTTTTGTGGGCACTTAGAGCTATGGTTTTTCCTCTCAGTACTGCTTTCATGAAGTACCATAAATTTTGATATGAAGTGTCCTCATTTTCATTTAAATCTAAAAAGTCTTTAATTTCTTTCTTTATTTCTTCCTTGACCAAGTTATCATTGAGTAGAGCATTGTTCAGTTTCCACGTGTATGTGGGCTTTCCGTTGTTTTTGTCCATGTCAAAGATGAGTCTTAGTCCATGGTGGTCTGATAGAGTACAAGGGATTATTTCAATCTTTTTGTATCTGTTGAGGCCTGTTTTGTGATCAATTATATGGTCTATCTTGGAGAAGGTACCATGAGGTGCTGAGAAAAAGGTATATTCTTTTGTTTCAGGATGAAATGTTTTATAGATGTCAGTTAAGTCCAATTGGTTCATAACTTCTGTTAATTTCATTGTGTCTCGATTTAGTTTCTGTTTCCATGATCTGTCTATAGCTGAAAGTGGGGTGTTGAAATCTCCCACTATTATTGTGTGGGGTGTAATGTATGCTTTAAGTTTTAGTAAAGTTTCTTTTATGTATGTGGGTGCCTTTGCGTTTGGAGCATAGATGTTCAGAATTGCAAGCTCCTCTTGGTACACTTTTCTTTTGATGAATATGAAGTGTCCTTCTTTATCTTTTTTGATTACTATTGGTTGAAAATTGATTTTATTTGATATTAGAATGGCTACTCCAGCTTGTTTCTTGGGACCATTTGCTTGTAAGATTGTATTCCATCCTTTTATTCTGAGGTAGTGTTTGTCTTTTTCACAGAGGTGCGTTTCCTGTATGCAGCAAAATTCTGGGTTGTGTTTATGTATCCAGTCTGATAGTCTATGTCTTTTTATTGGAGAGTTGAGTCCATTGATATTAAGAGATATTAAAGAATAATGAATGTTGTTTCCTGTTATTTTTGTTATTATTGGCGTTGGAGTTATGTTTGTGTAGGGGTCTTCTTTTAGGGTTGTTGGAAGATTACTTTCTTGCTTTTTCTAGGTTGTAGTTTCTCTCCTTGTGTTGGAGTTTTCCCCCAATTATCCTTTGAAGTGCTGGGTTTGTGTTAAGATATTGTGCAAATTTGATTTTATCATGGAATATTTTGGTTTCTCCATCAATATTGATTGAAAGTTTTGCTGGGTATAGTAGTCTGGGCTGGCATTTGTGTTCTTTTAGGGTCTGTATGGTATCCGTCTAGGATCTTCTGGCTTTCATAGTTTCTGGTGAGAAGTCTGGTGTAATTCTTATAGGTCGTCCTTTATATGTTACTTTACCTTTTTCCCTTACTGCTTTAGTATTTTTTCTGTTTTGTACATTTGATGTTTTGATTATTATGTGACGGGAGGTATTTCTCTTCTGGTCTAAAGTATTTGGAGTTCTGTAAGCTTCTTGTATATTTATGGACATCTCTTTCTGTAGGTTAGGAAAGTTTTCCTCTATAATTTTGTTGAAGATATTTACTGGCCCTTTAAGTTGGGAGTCTTTCCCCTCATCTATACCTATCATCCTTAGGTTTGGCCTTCTCATTGTGTCCTGGATCTCCTGTATGTTTTGGGCTAGTTGCTTTTTGCATTTTGCATTTTCTTTGACAGTTGTGTCAATGTTTTCCATGGTATCTTCTGCACATGAGATTTTCTCTTCTATCTCTTGTATTCTGTTGGTGATACTTGTGTCTATGACTCCTGATCCTTTTTTTTAGGTTTTCTATCTTCAGGGTAGTCTCCCTTTGTGATTTCTTTATTGTTTCTACTTCTGTTTTTAAATCTTGGGAGGTTTTGTTTGATTCCTTCTGCTGTTTGGTTCTTTTTTCTTCCAATTCCCTAAGGGATTTTTGTGTTTCCTCTTTAAGGGCTTCTATCTGTCTGTCTGTGTTCTCCTTAATTTCTTTGAGAGTGTTATTTATGTCCTTCTTAAAGTCCTCTAGCATCATTATGAGAAGAGATTTTAACTCTGAGTCCTGCTTTTCTGGTGTGATGGGGTGTTCAGGGCTTGCTATAATGGGGGAACTGGATTCTGATGTTTCCATGTAACTTTGGATTCTGTTGCTTACATTCTTGTGCTTGCCTTTTGCCATTTGGTTAATGCTAGTGCTCCCTGTACTTTCTGTCTCTGATTGAGGCCTTCCTTTCCAGTTATCTTGCTTGTTTCTGGTCTCCTTGGGGTCCCAATGTCTCTGTGATCTTCTCTAGCTGCTCTGAGTACGATGATAGCACTAGGATAACTCAGAATATGGTGTCTCCTAGTTAGCAGTCCAGCTAGGTGTCCACTGTTCTGTGTGTAATGTCTCTTCTAGGATGTCTCAGGCTAATGTGTCCACTGCTCTGAGTGTCGTGGCTCCTCTATTATGTCTTGTGATATGTTGTATGCCGCTCTGAGTTACTTTGGTCCTCTGCCACTCTGGGTTCAGTGGATCCTCTACTGCTCTGGGTTCCTTGCACCCTCTAGGGTGGGTCAGGAGGGATCCGGTGCCCCCAGAAGTAGACCGGGCAGGTGTCCACTTCAGGTCTCAGATCTGGGAGAGAGGCGGAAGGGGTGTGCTATTTCGCAGGGGCGGGGTTTGGGGTTCTGCTGGAATCTGAGCACTCCCTGCCCTCAGCTCTGGACCTAGGGCAGTGAGCGGGTCTTCTTACCTACTGCTCTGGGTTCCTTACACCCTCAAGGATGGGTCAGGAGGGATCCGGTGCCCCCAGAAGCAGACCGGGTGGGTGTCTGCTTCGGGCCTCAGATCCAGGAGAGAGGCGGAAGGGCGAGCTCACTTTAAATATGCAAATCCTGTATGCTAAAAAGCCTACCACAATCAAACTCTTCTTGAACCTGTGCATGGGGTGATGTAACTTTACTGAGGAAAAAAAAATCCTTATACAATGGTTTCAGCTTTTACAACTCCAATCACTCCCAAATGCAACCAAACTCTGGGCTTTCAGATGCATCTAAAAGAATAGAGAAAAGGTGAGGAACATTTAGCCTGGGGTAATTATATTCATCAAGGAGACACTGCTGACTGCCTATAGATAACAGACACCCATGTACTTCCCTTTCCCACTAAAGCACCAGGGTCCAGGAAACAAAGTCTCATACACTCTGTATGTATACACAGTATAAAAATCAGTCCCAAAGCACACATTCCAACTCTGGGTTCTCCTTTCTAGGGGAATTCATGAAGGCACAGATGAGGAGATGCCTCACCATTCCACGTGGCTAGAAGAAAAAGACATTTGACTAAGAGAGTGAAAGTCATCACACGAAGGACCAACAAGTATTTTCAGCACCAAAAATAACCTATTGGTTGCCATGTAAAAATAGATGCATGATGAGAAATTCCACCTAGCTTAAATTGGCAAGTGAGTCTCCAGACTACAAGAATCATCCCTAATTTTACTCTCTGATGTCTGTGATGCAGCTACTTCAAGTGTCTGGTTTATTTTTCTGTGCACTTGCCTTTACAAATAGGAGAAAGTCCTGTGAGGATGAACAGGGCCTTTCTTTCTTTCTTCCAAGATCCATGTTCTACACTCTCTGCCAAGGCTGGCTATGAGAGACAGAAGCACATCTTACATGCTGGTACTCATTAATGGAAGATTTTGATCTGAAGTCATGGTCAAGGAATACATTCTCTAAATACTCAGCTAATATTCCCAGTAGACCAGAATGATTCCAAACTGACTTCCATCTTTTTCAATTATAACGCAAAAATCCAACTTTCTAGTATAAGAATGTGGATAGAAAAAGAAAAAGGGAACAGTTGTTTTAAAAGGCACAGAAGTCAAAGAAACAGTGCTAAGGAGACAAGAATGTGGCCTCTGAGAAGCTATTCTGAAAATAAATTCAGTGAACAAAGCCCTAATGTGTCCTGCTTGGATTCTCTTCTCAGCTCTGCCATTAACTAAAATGTACCTACAGGGCAGGCAAGATGGCTCAGTGGGTAAAGGCATGGCCTGCACATGGGTACTTGAGTTTAATTCCTAGAACAAATATAAAAATGGAAGAAAAAAAAAACAGACTCAAAAGTCATTCTCTGACATCCATACTAGCACCATGGCACACACACCCGCTCCAATATTTGTCCACACGTTCATTCACATAAACATAAAATGAACACAGCTACTCAGATAGCTTACTGAACATGCTTGGGGTGCAGTTACCTGACCCCTGGCAGATGAAGAAGCAAACAGACAACCATGGTGATATCAATTACTAAGTGATATTCCTGAAGGACTATACCCAGGGCAAGCTACAAAATGTAGTGGCTCTGCTTATGCCTCTGTACAATGCAAGTGGGCACCACAGGAAGTGCTTCCAATGCAGTGATGTAACACAAGGGAAACTGCACACACTTCCTGGAAGAATGCTCTCCGTCACTGTCACATTAGCTTGAGTCTCATTCATCTTTGCTAATACTTAGCATTTACCTCACAACTCATTTCTCCCAGATTCTCACACCTCTTTAATTTTTTCATCCTTTGCTCTTCCCTTTTGCCTCTTTCTCGTACCCTTGGGGTAGTCCTGCTTTCCCTTATTACCTTTAGAATTCATCACACATCGCTTGTCATTTAATTCTCTGTGTTCTGACATAAAATGGGAAAGAAAATAACCACTTACCACTGAAGATTTAATCTTTTAAAATAATGTAACAGAGACAGATGACTTTGGTCAATTTGAGTCAAACACACAAATGAGGACTGGTCAATATGCATGATTTTGATAATCATTATGAATGAAAACATTAAGCTGTGTAGAGCTCAAGAAAGAACTAGAGATTCAGATGGAGGTATATAGTTCAGTAGTATAGCTCATACCTGCTTAGCAAGGATAAATCACTGGGTCTATACTCAGCACCACTAAAAGACCAACCAAAAACAAACACAAACAAGACAAACAAACAAAAAACCAGCATTAGTAGCTACAGAAAATCTACACTGAGGTGAGTATTACAAATAGGGACAGACTACGTAAGCAATACATCATACAAAAAGCACAAATGTTGGACATGCAAGAAAGACTACACCACCAAATGTCCATGGGTAATCAAAAAATAACCACACTGAATAAGTGTTATAAACATAAGAGATACTGAGGTTGCCCAGAAAGGCCAGCGAACCTTAGGAATTACCACCCACACGTAATTTCCCACCAACAGAATATAGAAAGTACAAAATCAGAATCCCCAGAAGATACACACAGCTAGCTGTGACCTCAGGAACAGTAATCTTGCCTGGCCCACTGCAGTAGCCTGTGATTTAACACTAACACATTCCTGTTTGATCTCTTACAGAAGATGGAGGAAGAAAGGGAGCAAACCAATAAAAATGCAAATGGTTATTGTCCATTGTGATAAGGAATCCTAGGGTCAACCTGACCTGGCTTTGTGATGCCCATGTATCAGGTTCAATGTTATTTTTACGTAGGCCTGTGGATGCTGCTACCTGAGATAAGCAAATGAATCAACTGACTGAGGAAAATAATGTCTCCCTTCAACGTAGCTGAACATCATCCAATCAGCTAAGGGCCAAGAGTGGGTCCCTGAGCTTCTTGGTATGGGATCTCTCACTATTGGCTATCTGTCATCTCCAGGAGCCATTTTGTCTCATGACCTTTGTATTCATCATCACAACCACACCAGGCAGTTCCCAAGAGATTGAACACTTCTTGTGGAAACACTTGGGCTACAGATATTTCAGGTTGGGGGTTTGAGAGATTCAAGAATACCTGCAATGTAATTAAGGTAGCTTAGGGACCAAACTTAATTTTAAACCCAAGATTCATTTAACATGCCAGCTACACCTTACATAGCCCAAAGATAATTTCATGTTATTTTTATTAATTTGATTCATAAAACAACATTTCATGAGATGATATTTTTCCACAGTACTGTATGAGGACTTCAAACATCCCAGTTTTGGAGTAGCCCAGATTTGGGAATAGCAGATCAGGGATGTTCCAACAGACATGTATCTTCATAGGTTCGGTATCTCTGTACAATGCTGAATGGCCACTGGAGCAACTAAAAACACAACTTGAGGTATTCAGTGCTTCATACTCTATAACTGTTTTCAAGACCTTTTAATCTATTATTTTTCCTTATTATTAATGAAAGCCAAAATACATGAAATATTTTAAAAGCTATAAATTTTCTAGTTCAAAAAACTCATTATTGATATGTTCTCTCAATTACATAATTTTCTTCTGTTTTACAATGTGTTTTGCCTGAATCACCATCCACATGAGCTCCATTCATTAAGATAAAACAATATACTTTTAACTCTCCTATAACCTCGAGATTCTTTCTTTATCTCCTTAACCCAGTTTTACTCGAAATAAATTTTACCTGCTTTATTTTGGAAGGCTTCCTCACATCAGCTCTAAGTCTGCTCTACTGGCACAGACAAGCAGAATGGCTTTGTATGGTCTGAGCAGGCCTTATACACTCGGAGGCAGATGGCTACTTCTACTTAACAGCCTAACTCATTGCAAGTTTCGTTTGGAATTTTATGCTTTAGTTCCTTTTAAGGAGAACTGAGACCTAAAGCTGTCATCTTCAGTAATTGGAGCCCTTTAGAATTAACTGGTGACATTACAATGATTATTAAGAAAAAGCCATCCAGCAATAGCTTTTTCTTAGAAATTATAAAAGATCAACAAAAGTATCTCAGTTTCCATTGGGCATGGTAGTATGCACTTATAATCCTGGCACTTGGAGGTTCAGACTGAGCAATAGCAATTTTGAGATGAACTTGGGCTATGTATCAAAACCCTGCTTCAAAAAAATAAAAATAAAAGAAAAACACGAAAACTCTCCAAACCAATTCTCACATTCTCACCTACCAATGTTTTCAGTTAAATTGTTAAGTTCTTCTTTTTTTTTTTATTTTGAGCAAAGACTTTTTAATGAATATGTTTTACAAATACACTGGAGAAGCACACAGTGCTGCCTTCATTGGGTGTAATCCTGGGCCAGAAGTCTGCACAGTCCTTTGCAACTGGACCTGTGATAACAGAATTTTTTATCTCATCTCGCCTTTATTGTTTACTATGACCCCTGCATTGTCTTCAAAAAAGAAACACCCCATCTTTTCTTCAATATGACATTCGTTATTAAAGTACCACTGCAGGATGTACCTGTTTTTCCTAGTTTTGGTTTGCCTTTCTTAACTGTGGCCATCACCATGTTGCCCACACCACCAGCAGGAAGTCTGTTCAACTGTCCCTTGAATCCCTTCACAGAAATAATATACAAGTTTTTGGCTCCTGTGTTGTCAGCACAGTTGATCACAGCTTGTACAGGAAGACCCAGGGAAATCAAGAATTTTGCTCTGGAGGACCCACCACGTCCTAGCTTTGACATCTTGAGTGTCCAGAAAGAGTCAGAAAGGCTAAATTGTTAAGTTCTTGTTTTCATTTAATTAATTTAAATAAAAAGGGTGGTTGCTTTAGCTTTAAATTATAGTCATGTGTGACCTGCACGGTTGTCTCGCCGGCAAGAACGCACGTGGACACATAGGATCCTTCTGCAGCATGTGTTTATTCCCAAGCGTGGAGGAGGAGAGAGACCAGATCAAACATGGCACTGTTTTATATACACCCTAGGGTGGGGTGGACATATCTGATTGGCTGCTTGCTCAATTCCCATGTTACGTCCCGGGTTGGGCGGTGATAGGCGGTCTTTTGCCACTGCACATGTGCAGTTTACTTGTTTACTCACGCGTGTCAGGTGCCAGTGTGATCACAGCTCTCTACACCTCTCCCCTTTTGCTTTATTAAATGAGACCGTAAGGTCGTCTGGCAAGTCTCTAAGTCATCTCTCTTGTAGAGGAAGGTAGAGGTCTAGTCCCTTGTGCAGAATGTTGGGATATTGTAAAGAATTTCCACCCTGGTCGTTGAGTCCACGAGTGTACTTTTATTTACCCATCCCGTTGCCTTTGACAGGGAGAGGATTTTGGCAACTCGACCTCTATGCAACCAGACATGCCTTCGAGGAATCTATTCCTGAGGAACATCCCCTGTATATCACAGTATACACTCTACCCAGAGACGTGCAGAGAGTGGGGCTTTTGCCTCACTGACCCAGTGCAATGGGATAGAACCCGTGGGGTGCATCTGCTGAGGGCTCAAGCGTTAGCTACTTTTGTAGCACAGACAACCAGACTCTAGGGGAGGAACCTTGTTCTAAAACAGCAAATGCTTGGGCAGTCAGCGCCTTGTCACACTTCTGTTGGGTTTTTGAGTTTGCATACCAACCATAATATGTACACTAATCCACAGCATAGGGCTATACCAAGCAGGCCTACTCCTCTCCACACCTCTCCTTTTTAGCTTTATTAAGAAGCTCCCTTTTAGCTTTATTAATAGCAGGCCTATTCCCACCCATTCTTAAAAGAAGGAGAAGGCCGAAGATCTCTCAACGTTTCCTCGAACTCTAGGGTCCAGTTCTGTAGCAAAACCTAGAAAGGGATGATCCCCCATCTCAGCTCCGCATGTCCCACCGTCAGCTGTGTTAGCCAGAATATCGCTGTCAGCAGGAGGGTCCCCATTTCTCTGGGCAGGATCAAGCTGAGATTCCAAGATTCTTCTTGTTAGGCGTTCCGGTAGCCAGAATGGATTATCTTCTTCCTGTAGAAAAACACAAACAGCTCCCCAGGATCTTATTAAAATAGGATCCGGGCCTTTCCATTGTCCAGTCAAAACATCCTTCCATTTGACCATCTCTTTTGGCCTGTTAGGCTCTAAACAATGACAGTCAGCTGCCGTGTGGCCTTGACTGTCCAGATTTTAAAAATTAAGGGTAAAAAGTACTATAGAAACGGTGACTCATGGCACCGAGAGTAGAGCTTCCTCGACTCCCCCCTTTTGCTTTATTAAATAGGACTTAAAAGTGTGATGAGCCCACTCTATAATACCTTGTCTTTGAGGATTGTATGGTAGCCCTGTTAAATGGGTCACCTCCATTTGATGGCAGAATTGTCTAAACTTTTGAGAAGTGTAAGCTGGTCCATTGTCAGTTTTAAGAATTTTAGGCTTTCCCCAGGCACTCCATGCCTCGAGGCAATGTTGAATAACATGAGTAGCCTTTTCTCCGGTCAATGGAGAAGCAAATATAATTCCAGAACAAGTATCAATAGAAACATGTAAATATTGCAATTTGCCAAAGGATGGGATGTGAGTAATCTGTAGTGGCCGAATTCCTCATGGATTAATTCCTATACGAGGTGTTGGTAAGAATTGACAACAATTTTGACATTGAGCCACTATATCCCTAGCCTCTTTTCTGGTTATGTTAAATCTCCGACGTAAAGTCTCAGCGGTTACATGAAATATTTTATGGAAATCTTTGGCCAAGGTCCACTTTGGAGATAGGACAACGGCTATTAACTTTGTGGCTCGGTCTGCCAGGTCATTTCCACGGGACATTGGTCCTGGTAGACCTGAGTGAGCCCTGATATGTGTAATAAAAACAGGAGATCTCCTATTGACTAGGGTAAATAGAATCTTTTGAAAAACTTTTGTAAGTCTGCTAGAGGGCTTAATTAATCCAGCAACTTCCAGAACCCTAACTGCATTTACTACATAAAAGGAATCTGAAATAATATTTAAAGGACCTGGGAAGGTTTCAAGAACCTCTAATACTACCAAGCATTCCACAACTTGAGGTGAAGTCTCATGGTATTGTCTGACTGTGGCTTTATCATCAACTACATAGGCACCCACACCTGTTTTTGACCCATCTGTGTAAACAACCTGGGAGCAGCTTCTGAGATATAATGTGTGGAAACACAATAGTTTGAGTTAAGGCAAACTGTAAAATAGGATGCTTAGGATAGTGATTATCTATTTGACCATTAAAGGAAGTGACCAACACCGCCCAAACATCAGAGGTAGCAGTTAATGTTTGAACCTGATGTGTAGTATATGGCACTATTAAAACTTTAGGATCCTTTCCAAAATGAGTAACAGCTGCTTTTAGTCCACAAAGGGCAAGCTGAGCGACTGTATCTGGATACCATTCAATAATCTTTGTAGGAGATATATTAAAAATCTTGCCTGCCTCTGCCTCCCAAGTGCTGGGACTAAAGGTGTGTGCCACCACTGGCCGGCTGGTCCCCGCCCGCACCCAAGAATCACCATGCCACAAGGCTTTCCATTCCATGTACTGTCCCGTATTAGGGAGAACAGCTTTTACTGTATTTTGCCAATCATTCAGAGTCATCACCATAGCGGCAGGTCTCTCAAGCTGCATGACTGTGAAATTAGCATATTTGTTAACTGATTCAGCAAGTTCTTTAATAGAGGTATACTCTATCAGTGCGTGAACGCGACCTCTCTCCGCTGCCTCAAACACCGGAAAAGCTTGTAACATCCTTTTTTTGTCTTCCTCCGAAAAGAAGGAATCTGAGCAGCGCTTGTCCGCATAAGGCGGAAGAGTGCTGGGGACAGCAAGTTGGGAGTGCGCGACTGGCTGAGAGACCAGATCAAACATGGCGCTGTTTTATATACACCCTAGGGTGGGATGGACATATCTGATTGGCTGCTTGCTCAATTCCCATGTTACGTCCCGGGTTGGGCGATGATAGGCGGTCTTTTGCCACTGCACATGTGCAGTTTACTTGTTTACTCACGCGTGTCAGGTGCCAGCGTGATCACAGCTCTCTACAGTCATGTGTGTGTGTTTATCATTCCTCTTGTGCAGAAAATTATAGAATGTAAAAGTAACCGAAATAGCTATTGACCAACAAGTTTCCTAGCACAAAACTAAATTTTATGTGATCAAGGAATTACTCATTCCCATACTCCAAAGGTCAAGAGAGTTTCTCTTGATCTGCATGAAGAGAGGGTAGCAGTAGCTCACAAGGCCTCCAGTCCTCTCACAGCATTGCCTTTCCATCTGTGTCCCTTAACCCCATTTTCACCAACTGTCAATGAGGCAACAGTCAGATGTAAGCCTCTCTGCAAACCATTTTCAAAAACAATACAAGCAAACTCAATCAGTGTGGTCATGGGAACTTTGCTGAGAAAGCTGATGGCCAAGAGACTCAAAGCCCTTAGAAGGCAGTGGCACCTGAGTGCCCTAGTGCTGGGTTGATTATGGTGGAGGGCTCATCCAGTGTTCAGGAATTTCCACTCTGCACCCAGGAGAGAAAACACCAGCAAGTCAAGATTCCCACACAAAGCACAACTTTTGTACTAGCTTAACTGTGGGGAAGAAAAAACTCACAAGGGGCGGGTCCCATGAGGTCCTGCAGCGGGGCTCTGCCGCCACTGGCAGAAGGGTCCCACATGCATGCAGCTGCCGCGGGCTGGTGGCTGCAGTTCAAGGTTCCAAAGTTCCAAAAGCTGGTAATCTGGCAGCAGTGCAGGCCCAAGAAACATGTGGAGTCTGGTTTTCCAAAGCTTTTATTGTTCATGGTGTGGTAAATGGGTGTAGATGGTATGTGCTTTCTCCCACCAAAAGTCAGGGGGTCTTGCCTTTTATAGGAAAGGGGAAAAGGGGAGGGAATAACTTAATTAGCTATGCCCCTGGCCTTTAGATAACTCATTAATATTTAAATCTCTGGAGGTGGAGACCTCTACCTGTGTCCTGATTGAAGGGCGCTGGTTAAATGGAGTTACCTCATCCAAGGCCCAACACTTAACCTTACCACTTCAGCCACTGTTATAGCTTGCTGAGAATTGAAGCGTGGCAAGAAAGTCCTATATCTATCATAGGACAGCAGACAAGAAACATTTCAGGCTTACCATGCATGTTCTACAATCAAAAGTCTTCATGTGTAACTAATAGTTTTAGCTGTTCAAAAGATAGCAAGTTATTGTTCAATTTAGGAAAGACAATAAACTTGAGATGAGGCAAAGGTGGACATAATGAGAAGTCTATTCTAGAATTTCCAAACACTAGTTATGTTTCTGTGATACATCAAGAACCTGATGTGCTTTATTTACTACTGTGTCTCCAGTGCCCAGCATGGAACAGGCACTTCATAAATATTTATTAGATGGATGCATAGAATTCCCTTGATCTAATAAACTTCTGCTGTATCTCTCATCATTGTAATGACTGAGATCATACAGCAGTATGGTTCTTAATAAGCACTTTCAATAAAGGATGGATAAACTACTTTTATTCAGTGAAATAATGAAGTCTCATCATCTGGGTACCTACAATTTTGCCAATATATAAGTGTATATTCTCTGATTAGTTCAAATGAGAGATGATACTGGGAAATGGTTATCCCTGTTGTAATATATTCCATCTCCAAGGCTCTGCTGGAAACAGGGGTGCAGCCAATTGAGACACTAAAATGAAACAATGAGATTTCTTTTAATAATAAACAAAACAAAATTAAAGCAAACAGGAGCCATTAAGGCCAAGGTAGAAGGCAGATCTCACAGAAGCTGAGCCCAAGGCTATCATGCTGAATGGGACATGGACTGCATTCATAGCTCCACAGATGTAAACTTAAATACATCTGCAGAGGCTAAGGAGATGGTTCAGTTGGTGACGTTGCTCGCTGTCCTGTGAGCAGAACAAACTAAATCTGGATATAGAGCCAGTCTAAAAAGGCAGGCATGGTGCATGCACTTGTTTGCTTCTTTAATTTAGACAGGATCTCTCAGTGTTGCCTGTCTGTCTGTCTGAGATAGGATTTCTGTATGTATCTCTGACTGTCCTTAAACTCACTCTGTAGACCACAATTGTCTCAAACTCATAGAGATCCTCCTGTGTCTGCCCCTGCTTCTCATGTGCTAGGATTTAAGGTGTACACCAGCATGCCCAGTTTGTAATCCTTCCAGAGAAAAATCAGCAACAAGATGATCACTGGGAATAGCTATCAGGCCAATCCAGCAAACTCAGTGAGAGAGAGAGATTCAAAGAAAAAATGCCAAGCTTGAAAGATGCCTCAGTGGTTAAGAACACTGGCTGCTCTTTCTGGGAACTGAATTTAATGTCCAACACCCACATAGCAGCTCATAACTGTCTGGGACTCCAATCCAAATACCTCTGTGGTCACCAGGCATGCATGTGATACAGACATTTATACAGGCAAAATACCTACTCACATATAATTAATTAACTAATTAATTAAGAAAATAAATGGAGATCAAGTAAGACAATTGTCATCATTCTCTGGTCTCTGTATGCATATAGGCATATGTGAACACATCAACACACATACATGCTTACACATATCTATCTCTGCACTAGCCTGCTATGCCTCAGTGTTTTTATTCATAGAACAGACATAAAAGCTGCCCGTTCCTTAACAGTTGCTGCTAGCTGTCAGAGTAAATGAGAACAGATACACAATGCACTTAGCAAGGTGTTTGCCACAGAATACTTATGTAATAAAATATATTTGGCTGTGTCCTTCATGATCACCCTTCAAACAAAAGAAGAAAAACAGTTAAGTTAGAAAACAACATATACACCCTCCAAAGGCACCTACATTTTTAATAAAGTGTCCTCCCTTTTTCTTTGCTCTCACTTATGAGCTACCCCAAGTAGCTAATCTTGACTGTACAGAATTTCAAGGCAATCTTCAAAGTGACTCATATTTCCCAAAGGTCTGAAAGGACCTTAACAGCAGATCTGAAGTCACACAATCAAACAAGCAGAAAACCAGGTTGCTAAAGAGAGTAGTGAGAGGCTGAAAGGAAGCAAGTCGAACATCAACACAGCAAATCACCACTAGACAAAATCTCCTGGTGAGCAGACCAGCTCACTGTTGACAAACAAAGTCAGCCCTTCAGTTGGTTCTTTCATACAAACAGTGGGAAATGCAGAGGGAAAATGTTAAGTGGGAGCCTTTCATCAGAGTGGCACAGAGCCAGCTCCATGTTCAAGCCATGTCTACCACATATGACTCAGGACAAGTGCCTTAATTTTCTTGGTTAATGTCTCATCATAAAAATAGAATCTAATCAAGTTACTGTGAGAAGTAAAAATTAATTAAATAATTAGCTGGCACTGATAGGAGAATTAATGTGGACCAGGGATGGTGTTTCACACATGTGAGTTTTGTATGGAAGGGGAGGAGTGTTGAGTCAGGATGATTGTACATTTGAGGCTAGCTTTGGCTACATAGTAAGACATGGTCTCGAAAAACATCAAGATAAATAAACAATAAGTAAAAATAATGGAAAATTTGCACACTGTGTAAAAGACACAATCCAATACTACATTCATGCCTGGAACCTAAACTAACTTGAGACTTGACTTCAGCCGTGTGGCAATATCAGCAATGCCTTCCTCTGGAATTATTTTGGGAGCCATCGAACTTGATGTCCCATAAAAAAGAGCCAGGAATCTAGTACATACCAAATAAACGTTAAATGCGAATAGCACAACTGGATCTTCTGTAATTAAGGCAAGCATCTCTAGTGCTGGCCAGTCTCAGCCTCAGAATTCTTGTTTGTAGAATAGCATTAAAGTCTCTTGATAGCTGCATAATGGCTGCTGCTAAAGCACAGGACAGAAGTTTTGCAGCACACTTTAGCAAAGTCCTGGACCACACCATGTGGACTTCAACGTAGTGCCTCTCCATCCCCTACCAGGATATCTTCGTTCTTGAACTTGTTTCTAAACCTTCCAGACCAGAATCTCAATAAGTAAGTTGGCTTACACCCCAAAACTATCTCATGATAGAAAAAAAAATTACTGTGTTCTGTTTCACTCCCCTATCAAGATATCTCAAAACACTAATCATTGCTGAACAGCAATCAGTGGGAATGTTTCAAGTGGTAGAAATGATTATTCATTACACGGAACCCCACTGCTTACAGAAGTTAAAATATAAAGATCTCCATGGAGGATGGGTGGCAGTTCAGAGCCTGTGAAATCATGAAAATCTAGAGGAGTTCATATCTCATACCAGGAGGTGGATATCAGTCATCAAACCATCACAACAGCTGTTCACAGCCTTTCATCTGCCTTGTCGTCCATCTTTGCCTATACCCTATCACCACCTAGATGGACTAAGACCAGAAGAGTGTGTGCAGGGCTTTTGCAGGTGATAAAGAACCCTGAGGGTTCCTGTCCTTAACTGACTAGAAACAGCTACTGGGGAAAGCAGCTAACTGAGCAACTGTCTAGAATCCATGAATTCTCATGATGAATGTTAAGTTTTATCATAAAGTTAAGATTAAACAAAAGTGTCTATACCCCTATTCAGGATGATCTGCAGGCTACAATGTCCCCAGCAACTGAGATGTACATTGTATAAAAATGCATAGCCACTATGCATAGATCTGAGCTTAGAATAGTGTGCTTTCATTGACTGCTAAAACAAACAGGGCCATGTTGGATCATATCCAATCGGTATGAAATACATAACTCGAGCTTTCATCTTGTGATTAACAGAACAAATATACATTATTAAATTTAATTTAAAGGTGTAATCTGTTGTGTCATTGAGATAAGAGAGAAAATGAGAATGTGAACCTTTTCTAAATTCCCACAGGCTCTAATAAAGAAAAAAATGGGTTATGCCCAGAAATGACAGGAAGAAGCTAGAACTTGACTGGGTGACGGGTGCATTGATAAACTGAATAAATGAATGAATGAATGTCAGCATTGTTCCCAGCTACAGACATGACAATCAATCATCTAAGATCATTATTTTGACACACTAAAATAAAACAATTGTAGCTACCAAAAAGAAAATGAGCCAAGAAATGCTGTGCTTTGTAGGGAAGGTGAGTTATATCAGGTTACAAGTATCTTAGCATCCCACAAAATCAAATGTGTTTCAAAGTATGGGACCTGTTGGTGACGTTCCCTCCTGAGACATCTCAGATTTGTCCTTAGTTCTCACACTGTGTCCTCACACACAGTTAGAAAGAAATGCTATTTAACAAGAAGAGCTTGCTCATAAATTAAATTATTTCTGTTGTGCCACAACTAATGGAGAGAAAGCGCAGAACTCAAGATGAACAATAATCTAAACCACTGCATCTGATTTGGAATCTAATGATATTCCCTGACTGGCAGATAAACAAAATGAGGACAGAGCCACAATGCCAAGAAAGGCGTGCTGTCTGCACTTGGAAGGGGATTTTTATGGGTGGAGCCTGTGGAAATTTGAAAAAGGTCCATGATCCCATTTTCTCCCTTATCTCAATGACACAGCAGATTACACCTTTAAATTAAGTTTAATAATATATTTGCTCTGTCAATCACAAGATAAAAGCTTGAGTTATGATCTAGAAGGGGGGAAAAGCAGATTACTTCATACTGGATGGAACTGGACAGAAAGTTCTTTTTTTGGCAAGCAGAGGCAGGTTGACTAACCCCATAGACTATAGTGCTTCATCCTCATACCACTGAATGCTAGGACTCCTCTCCGTGTTTCTGAAAAACACACACTGCGCAACTTGTCCCTTGCAACATCATAATGTTGCGTGATCAGAAGAATGGTGGAAAATGTGGACCCATTCATTTCTTGCTCACTGGTACCTGGGCATACTTGGTGAACAGCTGGGCCAAGGGTTCCACACATCATTCATTCAGGGACCACCAGCTATTACTGGTCACCACGGTGACTGTTCTTCACAAGGTAGCTAGCAAAAGCACAGAGGACAAGTCAAGCTGCCTGAGCTCTCTATTCATCACCCTTCCAGCTCAGAACAAAGAGGCCCACAGGGCCCAACACACCGTCATGGGGTGGGGAATGTCCTCAGACAGCCCAAGCAGAAATCACAGAGGGGACCTACAGTAATGTGGCTGCTCTGTGGTGTCAGACCTGAACGAGCAGTTCTACCATTACCCATTTCCACGATAGCCCTTCATGTGTCCTCCTGATGACTCTCCTTCCCCACTACAGTAAGCTAAGAGGATTGTGGGATGTAGGGGCATGTCTCCTTGGCTCAACAAGTTCATGACACTAAATGAGAGGCTCAGGCAACCATCAATCCTCAGTAGATTGCCAGCACTTCAAAGATTCTACTGCCTTGCACTAGCCAGTAAGATGCTAGTATGCCCGGACAGGAGGCATTCGGGATCTACCTGGATTCCACTAGTTTCTAACTTGTGGCCCCTTTAGACAATGATGGTGTTGGCTTTGCATTAATACAGAGTCTGCAATGTAAACTAAAAGGAAAACTGATAAAGGTTCAGGAAACTGTTTTTCTCTAGAATTGACAGGTAAGCCATCAGGAGATGTTGGTACCATTCAGCCATGTTCCTGTGTGGGCCAGGTAGAAGTTTCTGAGGATTTCAACCCTCAGGACTCCTTGAAGCAGAGGGTCATTCAAGCCATATATTGAGAAAAATTGCTGGCTTCTACCCACCCAATAGATGTTATTAACAATCTATACAGCCTACTTCTAGGGATGTCGATCCTTTATTTCCAAGCATTGCCAAATATCCCCTGGATAGCAAAACTGCCCTAAGTGTAAACACTACAATATATAGAGAAAAGCGCCTCACCCTACTCCCACCCCAGATGTTAGAGTCTTAGTAGAACAGCCCATTGCTCCTCCTGAGGCAAAAAAAAGAGTCATAAAAGTGACAGTCAGACACTGAGTCCAAGTGTTAGCCATACCTGTCTAATGCCTACACACAGGCTAAGTGAGAGGCCACCCTCATAGCTTACAAAATTAACACATGCATGTCATGAAGACAAAATGGGAGGAAAGGTTACAGGGAAAACTGACAGACACATAGCTTTACTCTACCTTTCCCCTCTTCCCATTCTCTGCCACAACCACACCTGCTGCTAAAGATACCACCCCCAATGCACCATGAAGGAATTCGGGAAATACAGAGGCATGGAAGAGGCCAGGGAACCATCATAGGTGCAGCACAGAGGAATCAGGAGACAAAGAGACCTAGAAGATGCTGGAGACCTAGCAGATAGACCACAGCAGAAGCCAGGAGAACTGGAGAACTGGAGAACTGGAGAACTAGAGAACTGGAGAGCTAGAGAACTGGAGAACTGGAGAACTGGAGAGCTGGAGAGCTGGAGAACTGGAGAACTGGAGAACTGGAGAACTAGAGAACTGGAGAACTGGAGAACTGGAGAACTGGAGAACTGGAGAACTGGAGAACTGGAGAACTGGAGAACTGGAGAACTGGAGAACTGGAGAGCTGGAGAGCTGGAGAGCTGGAGAGCTGGAGAGCTGGAGAACTGGAAGAGGTTAGAGAGTACCATGGGTGCATCCTAGAGAAATTTATAAGACACAGTGACACAGAAGATATCAGAGGTCTACCACAGGGGTGGCATGGAGCATGACAGAAGGCAAGAAAACAGTCAAAGGTCCTACAAAGGACAGAAAGGAAGAAGAAAAAGGCTACACCAACCACCTCACCTCTCCCAGTCCTGGGTTACACATACTTTAGAGATGCCTGACAAATATTTCAGTTCTTTTATTCTTGTAAAAATATTAATCCCCAAGAACCTCATTCAATTCCATTTTCATGTATAGCACAAGTAAACAAAGTCCTGCAAATTTTATACTCAATTTCCATTTTCTCCAGTGTGATAAAATCCGTGGTTTGTAGCAAGTGATAGAATATGGTACCTTTACACATGGAGTCCTTGCTGTCTGTGACATTTTTGGAAAAACAGGAATAGAAAACTTTGCCTACAGTCAGGCAAGCTTGGAGGTTTCTATTGCTTTTATCAAACCAGGTGATGCCTAAGGGTCTGCTATCTGAGATGGGTCATTGGGAACAGTTTATGGAGCCATTGCCGCTCTAACAGTTGATACTATTCTGATTATTTCTCCTCTTTCAACTTAAGAAGCGTATCTCTAATCCACTCTGTGTTGCACCATGTAATGACTGCTTGGAGTCAGTGGCACTGAGTGTCAGCCTTTGGTTATAAAGGGAGTCAGACTGAGAAGAGGTGGGTGGCTGGACAAAAGGGTTACAACCACTCACACCACCAGTGGCATACAACCCAGCTCCACAGAGTAACAAGTCCTGGTGGTCCCTAGGCCTTCCCCCAGAGCCCTGGTCTCACATCTCCTAAGAAAAGCCACTGAGTCCCTCACTACAAAAGCCTGAATACATGGAACTCTCCCAGACACACTGAATTTCTGATTTTATTTCATAGCAACAGAGATACAGACAAAACCTCCACTCTCCACTCTGCTTTTTTCTTCCTATTCAGCAATCAGCATTATAAAACAGTCCTGGATTTTAAAACTAAATAACAGTCACACCACTATCTACTTCTAAGTCACTAAAACATACCTCTACACCTCCCCAAAAGACATTAAAATGAACATGAGGACCCATGTCTTCTCCAAAATGTGACGTAAACCCAACTGGCATTTTCCAGTTTATTTCTACATCCCATTACAACTGGCCAAAGTGAACAGTAGCTATGAACATGGAAGCAATTTTAGAATAAAGTAATGTCACGATCTAACCAGAGTGTAACATCCCAGCAAGAAGGGAATAGGGCTAGAGTGTCTCAGTTTGAGTCCAAGGGAGCTTATTATTTTCTAACTCTGACTCAGCACTGCATTCTATCTGCAATGCTTGAGTCAAGAAGAATTTCTGGATTTCTGAATGCAAAGACTTTAAACTACATAAGTATCTCTGACCTAATCTGAAGTCTGAGACATTCTGAGCATGTTAGCCACACTGCATCCAAGGGATGCTCAATCCACAACCACAGCCAACACAACTCATTTTTTTCCACAATATCTGGTAGCTCCCCTTCAAGTAAAAGGTTACATGTACCTTGAAGTATTACTATGTGATAAGAAAGGAGTTATTTCTAGCTTACCACAGCCTCACTCTTAAGGCAAAGATGGGCCTTGATCCTGAGAACGTGAACGATAATTAGCACAGTTGTAGACTAAGAACTCTACCTGTAGGTACTTCATCAGGCTGCATGTAGACTGTGTATTGTCTATCAGAAACACTCAAGAAACTATAATCACTGCCATCAATTTCACTATTCTTTCCTGTCAGTAAGACATTAATCACAAAGTCTATATCACAAAGCAGGTGATATAGGCTTTCAGGATTAAGAGTTTACAATGAACATGTGATTTCAATGAATGGGAAACATTTTACATATGGTCCTCAACCTATGGTGGTTTCACTTATGTTTCTGTTTTTCTTTACAATAGTGTGAGCATGCACTGCATCCAGAAGAACCACTCACAGGAACTGGAGGTCAAGGGCGAGGGCCTTCTTCCAGGTGAGCAGATGGGGGTAGGTAGCCTGACCCAAAGACCTGGTAACACTGCTGAGTATAAATGAGGCCTTGGAGGAAATGATGCTAGTGGGAGACCACTGCCCTGTGCTGGGAGCCACAGCTAAGCACACCTCACCCATATGAATAGAAAATCTATGCCCGTCTGTTTAGCTCCAGTTTCTGGTGCTCTACAACATCAACAGACTCTTTCTTCCACTTCTATGTTCCACAAGCTCTCGAGAACCATCTCCAATCTTTATCTAGCTTAAACTCCACACATTCAGAGCTTACTGTTTGCAAACACAGAAACCCAAACCAACCATTACAAAGGTAAGGACAGTGACCCACACCAATCCTAGGGAACAAACAGCAAGGCCTACGAGACTCCAATTATACACTAGTTCCTCCTCTCTGTCAGTGCTTAGAGCAGGTAGTCAGTTTGTCATGCTGAAACACACTGCAGGATCAAGATGATGTGGCATCCTTGAATTAATTAGTGAAGGGTAGTCCTCAAGGCACCAAAGTTCCTCAATGTACAGCGGGTGAACAAGTGCACGAGTCTCTCAGAAGCCACAGGCACAATCTTTCTCCAGGTGCATGGCTAGACATGTAGCCTCTCAGTCTTACAGTCTTTCTGGAAGCAGTAATTGTCACCAGAAGCCATTGAGGAGAAAGCTTAAAACTTGTGATAGAGATGCTGAACTGTAACTCTCCACAGCTGACAGCTTCTGGCAGAGTTTTTCTTTATGGGGCTGGCCACTGGGCATTTGAGTATATGGGCAACACAAATTGAATTTGCTTTTTTGCTCCCCCTTCTCCTTCTTTTTCATTTCTTGGGGGGAGAGTTGGAGATGGGTAGGCAGGGGAGGACCTGGGAGAAGCTGGTAAATGAATGTGATCAGCATGCATTAGATACAATTTCCAAATAATAGAGAAAAATATTATGCTAAAAAATGCATCCCAACAGGACACACAGAGCTGTCCCGCTGCCCTTATCATGTAGCTCTGAAATACAGCACTAACCTCATGAACTTAAAATACAGCCTCATGTTCACATTCCAGCTAGCAAGATTAAAAAAGGAGACAAAGGACATGTCTCTCTTTCCTTAAGGAAATTTCTGAAAATACTGGCCATCCATCCCATGAGACAGAACTTATCACACCTGGTAAAGCTGCTCTTTAGACCACAAGTCTCTGTTCACCAGAAAAACAAAACATCAGGCTTTTCTATCAATATTGATGATGATGATGATGATGATGATGATGATGATGATGATGATGATG